>JAUZTB010000087.1:101187644-101201931 GCA_034780895.1 Rhynchobatus australiae | reverse complement strand
ACAATGTTGTAGAGCAAAAAGACATCCAGGATTTTGATCCAGCAGTGATGAAATAACAAGCAAGTATTTTCAAGTCAGAAGTATGTGTGACTTAGAAGGAAGATTAGAAGTGGTGATGTTTCTATGCACTTGCCTTCTTTAGAGTGATGAGCTTGGTGGCTGTTTCTGAAGCTGGCTTAGTAAATTGTTGCAGTGGCAAAATATGCTGTAGTCTTGGCATGTTAGATGCTTAAGGCAATGATTGAAGTGCTGATCAAACCAATAGCTTTTTCTGCTTTAGTGTGGAGTGTCTTTGTAATTACACACTGATAGGCAAGTGAAGAGAATTGCATTACAGATCTGATTTGAAGATAATGGAGAGGCTTCAATGAGTCAACAGGTAAACAGACCATTCATCACAGAATATCCAACCTGATCCAGAAGTGACAGCATCCCCTCATATGTTCAATGGTCACCACTCCACAGTCTTGATAATGAGAGCAATGATAATCCCAATGAACAGTATGAGGAGTTGAACCTGCGATCCTGTCCTGAGGAACTCTGACAGCAATGTCCTAAGACTCAGATGACTTGCTCCAACAACTACAACTATCTGATAACAGTTCAGTAACCTGAAATATTAACTCTGTTGTCCTGTCTGCAGGTGCCTCCTGACCTGCTTAGGATTTCCAATATTCTTTTTAAATCATAAGTATCTCCCTTTGTCTCAAATTTGACTCCAGCCAGTGCAGAACTTCATGCCCTCCCACTCCCAGTTCTCACTGACTTCAGGCTAACTGAAGCTGCCAAAGATTGAAAAATTCCAAATTTTGATGTCTACACAGGTAAGGGAGAACACGGACATGTTCAAGCTCAGCTGCAGACAAACACACTGCCAAAAACACATGATGGTAACTTACATATGTAAAGCTACCACTTGAATGAACTACCCAAGACTAAACTAACATATAAAGCTGTGGAAATTATATATAGAATATGGTAAATAGAAATTTGACAAATGGCATTTAAATAATTCACAGCATTTGAGCCAATAAATCAAATAATGTCAAAAGATATAAAATAGTTATCTAGATTTTGTCATGTGTAAGGGTGCCAAATACTGATATTGTCCTTGAATCATTTCAGATTTATACAAGCTTGTGCAGCAGAAGTACATCATCAGTACACTCTTTGGATCTCACATTGTTCAGAATAGGATAAAAATCCCAGGGATCAAGAGCTAACTATTACCAACACCAGTAACTTTAAACATTGCACTTAATACTGAATTTGGGAAAAGCTGTGGCTTAAACATCAAGACGAAAATAAAATGCATTGCCTGTAAACTTGCTTGCAATTCTTGTGCTTCTCACATATTCCAGCTTGTCAGATTTAAAATGAACCTATGTATTCACAGACCATAGTTACTATCCAATTTGTGTTTGAAATTGGCTTCTGCCATCAACAGGAGCAATTTTAAAAGATAAAATAAGCAAAAAATTATTGTTATCCTTTCAAACAAACTTACATTTTGGAATATTTGAATCTGATTTTGATTAATATCTACATGTAGAGTTTCAACAATAATTTCTGTTAAAATATCTAAATATCTGGCAAGGTGTAGTAAAAATTTCAGCATGTCCTGCTATTATCGTAAGGGATTTGGTGTGACATGACCTCCTGCAAAGTTCTTCACTTACCTGTATACCATAAGCTACTCCCCAAGCAAACCAATTTTACATAAAAAGACCCAAAGGCTGCAAAATGCTGGCTTCTGTGCAAATCGGAGTGACATGAAGCCACTTGCCCTAACTACTCTTTTATCACTCTTGTTTTCACTGTTTTTAAAGCATTTTGTGCATAAAACAATTGTTTAGGAAGTGAAATAGTTAACAAAATGCAGTCCTACATGTATAATTCTCTCTTGAAAATATCCTGCAATGAATATAACTTTCAAATGGAAGATTTCTTAATATAATAACAATATTAACTTATAATATTGGATATCAAATCATAATTTCCTCTGCAATCATTTATTAAGTTCTGGATAGCTGATCAGGTATGCAAACTGATGGCATATTGTTAATGAATCTATCACAGCTCCGGTTTATAGAGAGCACTTTGACTCAACTCTGTGGTTTGGCGATGAAGTGAGATGAATCTTTATCTGAAATCTGTTGGTTTCTCTGATGTTTACCAAACACGGGATCAAAGGTAATTCTGTGGTTTGGATGAATGGGTGAATGGATAATCTGCTATTCATAAATAAAAAGACTAATGCCATATCCACCCTCCAAAAAATCTGAACTGTGTTTCATATTTTATTGTAATCCCATGTAGATATAGAAATATTATATTCAGATGATGTTGAAGTACTTTTTATTCTTGAAGAGATTATTTTTAGAGTTAAGCCTGATTTATATTTTACACTACCGAATTTACACTGCAAGTACAGATAATAAATTGTCATTTACTAAAAATTACTACCAAAAAGAGTAAATTGAAATGTAAATATTTATATTTAAACAGTATGATAATTAATTATTTGCATTGTAAGAAAAATTGATACTTGCTGAGAAAACTAAATCTTTTCATATTCTTTTAATCATAAAATCATCATCACTACCCACTGGATGTCCAAACCACATAAATAATCTCAAAACTTCTAGATGGCCAAGATGAAATACTTCTGAGTGAATATAATGCACTGGCAAAGAGAGATAGAATTTTTTTAAAAAGTATTAAGTTTGAAGGGAAGGATCGGTGGGAATTAATAATGTCTTCTTTTTGAACCAAAGCAAAGCAACCCATTCCAAGCTTTTGTTGATTTGTTTTGCTTGGTATATCTAGTGTACCCAAAGATTGACATTAAAGTCAGAGCAAAATAAGATATTTTAAGAATTGGTATTTGTGATGGTTGAAACTACTAAATATGAATTTACCAATGTATCAGATAAGCATTTTAAAAGCAGAAAATGCAAAGAAACACAGTGAAATTAATAATAAATAATACGCTTTGTATTTTAGTTTGAATCAGTGTCAAAGCATCTCAAAAATGACTGTACTGTTTGAGCCATTGCTCTATATTTCCTTGTAACTGTGCTATCCTTACTGTTTACTACTGCTAATCTCCTAAGATTGTCATTTGTGACAATTTTGAGTGTCACATCTTTGTAAAATGATTAGAAATAATATTACGTTAAAAGCTATAGTTTTATATCATGTATTTCAAAAACAGTAAGCACCTACAAAAAAGTTCAATAAGTATTGAAATATTAAAGGAGGATTGTGTTTAGTTTATTCTAGCATTCTACAACTAACTTTTTTTCAAATATATACTATCATATCAGTGTTACTTTTGTTTATTCACCTTGAGTAAATACCTACTCCATATTGCCTGTGGAAGAATCAAATAATCTCTCTCAGATAAAAAAACTTTGCATTTTTCGTTGATACACTGATTTGCTTGAGCACTATTGAATCTTAGCAGCTGTCTCTTTAATAACAAGCATCAGTGTTTTGGGAGATTGATGTGTACAAATAATTCAAAAATATTCTATTTATGTTATTCGTTAGACATTTATTTACCTTAGCAGGTGATAATAGTTGGTATTTTTATAAAATATTAATAGTTGTAATTGTTATTAATTAATATGTACTAAGATACCGTTGCTATTGCCTGACAATGTTTAAAATTTGACATAATATTAATTATGTGTGACTAACTTATAATGCATTTTTCAACAATTGCTATTACTTCCGATCTGGGTCAAATGAGCTAAAGGTGCTTAAAGTGACCTCTACATTAGGCTGCTTGTTGTTAACAGGTCCGCGTTCCTTAATAATTTATTACTGGACCTGCTTTTACAAATGAACACAAAATAGTCAGAAAATTCCCCATGCCTGCAATTTATAAAGTGCCATAAAATCTTCCGATAGACAGCCGTATTAGGGATCTCAGTGAGATGTCTTTCATTATTTTAAGGAATATAATTCCACAACAATTTTTGAATGCTTAAATAGAAAGAACATTTAATTTATGTGGTCATTATACATAGAGTGAATGCAATGTTCTTTTAAACGGCCAATGACGCGTGAAGAGGATTTAATAAATGTATGGGTTTCACTTAATTTTAAAAGCCTCGTACGAATATGTTTTACATATTAAATAATATTAACGTTTCTGCAGAGGGATTAATGAATAAAACTTTCTTTTTGACAATGGCACATTAAACTGGCCACCAGACAGTGTCACAGAATCATGAAAATCATACTAATAGCGAGTTGAGAATCTTTCGGCGGGTAAAGAATTGCATTCATCTGATGAGGAAATTATTTAAAATACTCTGTATACGTTGGATTACGGTTTGATAAACATATTCACTTGAACGCTATTTGTTCAACGAACGGATATTTTTCGCTTCCGCAACAATATGCACCTCCTCTACGCACTGCAAAACTGTCGGTGCGAATCAAGACCCTTTATTGCTTTATAAAACATTTGGTTTGTCTTTAAAATAAACAGAAGTCACCTGTCTGTTGGAACTATCAGCTGTGCCCAAGCAGTGGATAGTTTCTGGTGCACTTGCACAATTTAACATTTGAACGATTCATGGGGACTCACAACACAGTAAACAGCTCTGTCACTTCCCCATCTTACAGCATCATTGTGGAAATATTGTACAGGACACCACGCTTAAATCCCGCCCGTTCGGAAAAAAGCAAGGACAACTCGGGTACTCACTCCTGGGTTCTCTGGGTCCGTCCACGGTAATCTTGATGGCCCTGTGGTAAGTGGCGACTTGAGGAGGGTTTGTAAACACTGTGATGGTCAACGTAAAACTCTTCCCTGAAACAGGGGGCACAGCAACCAATGAGCAGGTTACAGAGACGAGTAGGGTTTAAGAAATGATGGGAATATGTTACCCGTGTTAAGAAAGATTTAAAATCAGACCGAAATCAAGACTTTTACTGTTAACTCAAACGCAGATCTAAATATTTTACAGAACGATTCTCACAGCATGCCATCATCACATTTCCCTTTCTTAGTTTCTTTATATGTTAACTTTTTTCCCGTTAATAGAATTTAATCATTGCAAATTTTCTGTGATATTAGATTGCATTGCAATTTGTAGCATAAGAACAGCAAATGTTTCATTGAAGTCACTGAGTATCCTTCACCAATATGTTTTTAAAAGATGGCTTAATCTCAGTTTTTGTCCATTAAAACTACCTCATTTTTAACAAGTGCATTTCTTTCTTTAAAAAAAAGTTATGTTCTTATCTAAACATAGCAGCAAAATATAGACCAGTATATATGGCATTTTATGCGGCTTAAATTGATTTTACAATGGGTTGTAAATTCAGCTGCTAACATTGAGGTTTGATTTAGCCAGGATAATGTGACCTGGAGAGTTGGTGTAAATATTTGGGCAAACCCCGAGACGTTTCAGGACAGTTCGGGCCACTGGTAAGCCCCATGCGGGCATGCGGGAGAGGGTGACGGAGCCAGAGAATAGAAACGGATTTCCTGAAATTGTGACCGTGCAGATTAAATGTCCGTTTGGCTTCTGTAACGATCACTGCGTTCCCCACTCCCCACCCACCCCAAAACCGCCTCCCCAAATAATAACAATCTCCGACCAAAATAATACCAAGACCCTCAGCAGACTGTCAACAGCCTCAGATATTGTACAGGCAGTTCCATCTGACAATGTAGAATCAACAAAACCTGATATAATCTACATTTAGCAGAATATTTTCGAGTCTGTTTATCAGGCCCAGATGACTTTGCTACTTGATACTTTCTGGGCGAGCATTTACGTTGAAGGGAGGATTATAACAACGTGGTCAGGGAAGCAACAGCAAAGGTCTGAGAAACTCCCGGCCCGATGAGTTTTGCTTTAGTTTTGCTTTGACTACCTCGTCCACTCCGGCCGACGAATCGCAGGTCGTTAAAGCGGGCGACTTGGTTCTTCATGACGGCCGTGGCGTTGCGCAGCTCGGCCGAGTAGTTCTCGTCGTTGCCGGCCAGGACCGTGACCAGAGTCCCGTCAGGAACATCTCCCAGGGCGACCACCTGCATCCAGGAGAGGAGCACAGGTCAGGCACAGAGGGGTCAGAGCGAGAAAGGGAACCAGGCAGTACCCACTGTAAATCCTCAACCCGCCTCATCGCCAAACCGAACCCTCCAAATATCTCTCTTCCCCCCCTTGTCTAGAAGACTCCTTCGGAGCATCGCTGCGCCTAACAAGTGAACCAAGGGTTATGACTTAGTGTAGGAAAGTCCCCTTCTGAGTTAAAACAGCAGCCGTGAATGGCGGACCAGACACGAGGGGCCGAGTGGCCTACTCTTACTTATATTTCTGATGTTCTTATTTTTTTTTAAAAAAAACACCCTTTTTTAAAGGGTATGCCGTTCCCTGCATGATCCCGGTCAAAACTGTGGGAAAAGGCCCGCGTGTGTGGGTGGGAAAGGGGAGGGTGTGCGGGGGATGAGAGACGGGCGAAATTATAATCCAGTTTGTAAGGAAACTGAAGTTATCGAAGCGCAGTATAATGCTCGTCTGGGGGTACATTCATCGGGAGGGGGTCAGCCCTAAAAATGGGTCATCTTGACCTGTCACCTCTTGCATATTGGTTTTAAATGGTTTCCCCTTTTATTAATCGGCACCAGATAGTTACAGTAAAACACACAGCAGTTTTTGCTCTTGAAACCGGACTACAAGACCCATTGAAGGTTCAGTTACAGCCACTGTCGGCACCAATGAGTTTCACCGAAGTCTTTCACACCGAGGCACACTGGGTTTACCTTAAATGCGATGGGAAGGGTCTTGTTACATCTCCAGTGAGTCGGCAGGACGGAGCAGAGGAAGTTTGGACTGTCAGTCCGGACCAGCTCTCCGGGATGATCGGCTAACACGTCGACCATGCTGCGATCCGCCGGCCGCAGTTTGCCCATAGCGCTGTCCGGCGGCGCCAGCGGGAGGGAGTCACCCATCTTCGCCGTGCTCAGCGTTGTCGAAGGCGGCGTGAACCGGCGGCTAGTGTTGGTATCTACAGGGATACGCATCACAACAAAGCTTAGCAATCTCAAAGACAAAAATTCTCAACACCGGGCAGCTACAGAAACTTGGCCTGTGCGAAGGTCTCTCTCTCTCTTTCTCTCTCTCTGTCCCCTTCCCTCAATCCACCTGCGACCCAGTGCAGACCCCCGGAGTCTCTGGAGAGATGAAGCCTTTCGCTCGAGTCTCTGGCGAGTTTCAGCCGCAAGCACCAGGCGTAGGTGGGGTTTGTGATCGGTTCGAGTCAGTCACGGGTTAAAGTAACGAACTGTCCACCTGTAGACGTTCTGTTATTGAAGCCCCCCCTCCCTTTCACTTTTCAGTCCCACACCACGGTTCTGGTTGCCGGCTGCTTTCCCGCAGCATATCGAGAGGATGTTAGCTGAATCTGACGCCCCGATCGTGCAGAATGCAGATTATACTCAAAAGCAACGAAGTAGCAACTTTCTTCTTTTTTTAAAAAAAGGCACGGTGATTTTATCCAGCAGTTGAAGAGACCACAGTTCGCTCTGCTCAAATAAAATAGTTCCAAGTTACTTTTTTTTCCTTCTCTCTACGACCACAGCCACGGTTTAATTCTCGCAGCTTTCGCTTTCTAGATCTTTATTTTGGGGGCAGCGTGGTTTTGCAGCTCGGTTAGACTTGTGGCTCTTCTGTGGTTTGAGACGTGCAAACACCACATATATAATCCCCTGACCAAAATTCAGAGCGCACAGAAAAGAGAGAGACTTCAGTCCAACGTGAACTTCATACAAGAGACACCCGCCCTGTGGATGACTCTGCGCCAAATAACACAAAAACCTTTAAAGTTTCTTTTTAACAGCTTAAAAAAAATTAAACTGGAGAAACCTAATGAAGAAATTGACTTCGTCACTCATAAATAACTTGCTTCCCTTTTCTGCATCGGCATTCCTCCTCTTAAGGTGCTGTCCTTTTTTGTTGTAAAAGTAAAATTATTTGAACACTACGCTGGCAGGAAGACTTCAGCGCTTTATGAATGAGCCTCTCTCTCTCTCTCTCTCTCTCTTTCTCACTCTCTCTCCTTTATGATTTAAGGTGAATGTCTCGGAATTTCTGCACAAAACCCCTGGCGATTTCCTTCAGTCGGCAGGACCCCGGGCGGATTTGCATATCCCGTGTACCGACCAATCCGCAGCGCGTTCTAGAATCCGGGCCCGGGCAGGAAGGAGGGAGGGGGCGGGTCTTTTGGACGGCTTCCAGCCAATCGGAGAAGGAGCCTTTGTGCTTTCGGAAGCGCCCGGGAGCGCGCGGTTGCAGGAGGCGGCTCGCGCCGGGGACGTGCGCGCGTGCACGAGCGGGCGCCGCTTCCATCAATGGGATTCCTGCACCCCACCCTCGCATCACCTCGCGATGCAAACCAATCTCGGGCGCCTTCAATTTCTTACACCTCATTTATTTGCACAGGATTAAAAGTTATTTTCAAAATCCAAAACGTATTTACTATCCTTTGTTCCAAGTCCACCGGGCAAAGAAAGAAAGCAGAAACCTGCGAGAGACCTTCTTTATTTCACGCATTTTCTTCCAAAAAGTGCAATGTTTTAAGCGAGCAGATAACCAAAAAAAAATACCCCAGAAAACATTTAGTTTATTCAGTCCTTATTGATGACCTTTTTCTTCTTGACTGCGCTGTTTATATACTGACAACTAAATATTTACACATAAATTCGATTTGGAGTTTATATCAGTGATTTTTAGCTCTTTTTATTTCTAAATATTATGTTATTTTAGGATTTCAGGTTTTCAATGTTATCTCCACAACGTTAGCACACAAACACACATGTAGTGTAGTGGGTGAGTAGAGAGCGGGCGTGCTGCTGGACTCCTGAGTCTGAGCATAAGTTTACATAAGTTTATGTCCCAGATAAATATATGTTTTTGTATCTTAAAGCTGCAGAAACTATCATTTATAAAATCTATGTCGACTGAAAGAAACCATATCCCATATCGCGCAAAAACACATCAGTACCCACGCCCTGCGGTAGATCAAAATAAAAGTAGCTTAAAGGTCTGGTCGATTTTTAAAAATTTAATTATAAAGTTTTAAATGTATTCAAGCACGAGGATTAAGAAACTCTACGCGAAGCTCTATGCTTTCCACTCCGATCTCCTACTGAGGATACAGCCACTTCCTGGTGCCTGTGTATTTTTGATTATGACATTAATGGTCTGGCCGCCGGCAGATAATCACACAGGTATGATTTCAATTCCACACAGTCCGTGGTTTGTGACCCTTTGGAAACCGCAGGAATCCAGCTACTGTCTGCGATACTGCGGCAAGAACGGGAGGTTAAAACAACGTGAGACGAACGGCGACCGATTCGCGAGGCAATGGGCCGAAACCTCGCTCGTTTCCTGTCATGGTGGAAAATTTAATAAATAAACCAGATGAGAGAAAAAAAAAGCACAACCCACACATCTTTAGTTTTCTTCGATACTGCAAAACTGCGGCTCGGGAGCAGCAATGCCCAGTGCTGAACTCCAGGGGGCAGCAATGGACCTTCAAGCGGTGCTGTTGCTCTGCACAAGTCTGGCAGCCGAGAAAAAGCTGGAGTTCTGTTTTTGGCTGTTAAATTATTTTTTTGCAGGGCAAGCAATACCTCTTTTTGAAAGAAAAACAGAATGTGTGTGTTAACCCCATCCACATCGTAGGCGAGTTTATCTTCTGACAGATTAAACACTACACTAGCTGTATATTTTTTATTCCACGTGTCAGACATATCATGTGAGCGAACCACCCCCTGCGCGATGTCTACATGTCTTGGCAGTACATTTTAGTTTCTGTAACTAAACAGGAAGAGTCCCAATAAAGATATGAGTATTAAGAAAAATGCAGCGGCAGCAAAAGAAAAAAAAATTCCAGTCGATTTCACAGAATATAACTCTTTGAGGACTGCATTGCTGGATGTCCAAAAATAACAAGACAATTAGAATTATTGATTTTATTTAACTTCGGAGATTCACATGAATTAAATTATGTTCATAAGATTGAATTATTATTTGGCAAAATGCACAAGGCGGCAGGATAAATGTCTACTGACAAAATTGTAATAGATTTTTTTGCAATGCACAGCCAACCTTTTAAAATGCAATGATTTTAAATTGAGTCTCCGGCTTATTCCTTCCCCCCTTTTCATCCAGCATTAACTAAAATCATCCTCTGTGTGGATTTAAGCATTCTTTTCATCTAAAGCTTCTGTAGGGAGCGGCGTTTGTGACTTGATTGTCATTTTTATTTTCCTATTTAGAGTGCCTCCAAAGACGTTTTAATTTAAACGCGATATTTTTTCTAATGGGCGACTTGCATGTTACATTGTCTGTGTAATGCAATTGCTTCAATGTTTCGTCCAAGCAAACATAACAGTCAAACAATTACTTCACATACACATATTAACATTAAGATTTTTTTTAACTCATAGTTATACATAGAGTTGCGATTTAAATGACTACCCAGTCATCTATCGTTTCAGCGGATTTAAAGGGACCCACAGAAGCCAAATATCAATACTCAACTTCCAAATACGTTTCCCTCCCGGCCTTAAAGCAAGTGTTGGTGTTACTGCTGGC
This sequence comes from Rhynchobatus australiae, assembly GCA_034780895.1. NCBI lineage: Eukaryota > Metazoa > Chordata > Chondrichthyes > Rhinopristiformes > Rhynchobatidae > Rhynchobatus > Rhynchobatus australiae. The sequence continues at coordinate 101,191,303 of JAUZTB010000087.1, read as the reverse complement.
TGGGTGTCATCAACATAAATGCCCTTCACTGATTTTTGTTTGTTCAGTTCAGGATAACAGGGCACAATATTGTTTGGTTTATTATAAACTAGCAATCTTGGGCAAAATAATCACAACTAGTAAGGTTACCAGAAACAATAGCCCGGAGTTACAGCCGATATCAAAGGCAGTAGCAGCATCGCGTGAGCCAGGGGTGGAAGTTAATTGAAACCGTAGCCAAAAATAACGAAAACAGCGAAGAACGTAAACTTGGATGGGGGTAACATTAGAAACGGGGAGGTTACGTTTAATAAAGAGGATAATTTTGAGTGGTAGTTTGAGAAATAGATCCATTTTTTAAAATACACCTAAAAAGCCAAAGGCTGTCGATATCACTGATTGGTTGCCTAATTCATCGTTTCCCTTCCAGCGTTTCCCCGAATCTTTAAAGGTTTATTGATAACAAAATACACCACATGACTTTAGCAATGTACCTGAATCAGTTGCACGTAAACATGTCCGGTGGCAGAGACTGTCCATTCAATTCGTGTTACCTGCTCTCACAAGATGTGTGGGTTAAATGGTGCGTGTGGGATCTAAGGAACGGTAAAGTTTACCTGTGTTATCTTCGTAACTGGACTCATGGATGTACTCACATATATTATAGAAACTAAGGATCTCAGTGGAACTGCTTATAGAACGATAATCTAGAAATGTGTTGTTGTCAATAAATAATGTTTTTTTAGTGATTCTGTTCTCCTCTGCACGGATACGGATTAATGTTGCTTAAAGACAATATTATAATACATCAAGTGCATTACAGGAAATCATTTAGGGTGTGTAATGATTGGTTTGACTAAAACAATGTAAAAAACACAAAATAAACTTATTTATCGTGCCTGGTGTAGAACTTTACCGCCTCTACGTGTCTCTAATGTAAATATGGTCACTAAGGCCTTGTTATCTTAATGAGGAGACTGATTTTCCTCGGGATTATTAAATGTTTCCAGGTCACATGGTAAATGTAAATATTTGATTAAATCGCCCGGGTCCCTCTCTCGTCTTCAGGTAGGGAGAGTGGAGGAACTACCCGACGATCCAACTTCGCTTTATCGATTGTCAGCGTCCTTCAATCATCCCATTGTCTACAATGGTTTCTCATTTTTACGGAGCAGTCAAATAACAATGCGGGTAAAATCGAAACGTGCAAAGCCAACATCGTTAAAAGTTCAAACCACAAACACCCTTTGAAAATCTGAAAATGTATTTAGGTAGATTTTCTCATATGCAACATACCTCAGCTCCATCTTTCAAAATAGATCATTGAGTTTGCTTATTTTAAAACTATTCTCATTTTACAATACTGACCACTCATAATTTTCCTGGAATCAATGATCAGTCGAACGTACAAGAAATGTAAATTACCTCCTCTTGAACGGACGGGGCAGTTTGACAGAATGAGAAATGATTTAAATATGCTTCAATCTAAAAAGGATAGACGGTGACTATTAAATATACAGTTAAAATGGAATTCCCAGTGGCTCTCGTTTGTTGAACAAGACAGTGCTTATTGCAGAACCTTCTGAAGGTTTTATAGTGGAATTTACAATAGGAGTTGTTCTGTTAGTACATTTGGCCGATAATTTGCAAAGGGCTCCAATCGGTAACAGCCATAGTTACCACAACTATTACTGATGCCGACAATTCTTCTTCACCCTGCACTCAAATCCGGAACTCTATTTCAAATGTAAAGTTGCCTTCTGCTTTCTCGTCATTAGAAATCTCACCTACCTTCCATTAGAAGAAAGAGTAACTAACTGGAGTTAACCATCTTAACATTCCATTCCTGTTCTCAAGCTCCGTTTAATTTGCAACTCACCTGACCGTTACCCGGCGAGATTGAAAAGATTATTACCTTTTACAACGGGTTACAAAACTTTTAAACACTTAATAACTATGTTAACTGTGTAATACGGGATCATTATTGTTAAATCTTCGCAAAGCCCCTGCAATCACAGCTTCTATCTGTGTGGGATGTCCAATATTTGCAAAGCGATAATCCAGTTGTTAGTCAATGACATTATACACTCTCATTTGGACAGTTATAAACACGTTTTTGCGTTGAAATCTTTTGTTTTGAATCAGTGGGAGAAAGGTGCACGTTGTGTTTTAAAATTGCTTTCTGTATAATACCTGGAGATCTACGAGGTTGAATCTGTCGTGGTTCTGATCCGGTTAGAGACCGATTTAAAGATCACAACCCTTCCCGCCCAGAAACCACGACTTCACAAGTACCCTGCATTAAATGAACCACGTCTAAAAGAATGCCGGGTGCGATTTATGCAATGGTAAATGGTCGGAGAAATCACGATTGTGAATGGTTTTTACAAACACCTTATTGATTTTATGGGGACAATCTTAAGGAAGAATTTTGAACACAGCTTGCAAGAAACAATAATTATTATTATAAGATGTTATTGCATAGCCAACAATCGCTTCACCACATTCCGTTAACCTCCCGCACCCAAGGTTTCGCTGACCATGGTGCTTATGGGGTTCCCGCACGATGTTACCGAATCCATTAAATATATGAAGCTCGTATTTGATTTTTGAGTAGCGAGTTAAACTTAACGGCAGCTGGGGCGTTTGTTGGAAGGAATCACAGCGCAGGGAGGATTTTCAGCTCATCCAGAGAGATACTTGGAGTGGGGATTTGTTTTGTTTTGGGTGGCGCTCGTTGGTGTAGCATGAGCCCAGAGACAAGAGTTCAACCACACAGGATGCTGTTGACCTTGGTCAAATGTGCTGTCCTGGTGCAACGCATCACACCTCACTCGTGGGCCGTCTTACAACACGTATTTCTTGCTGGTGGTTACATTACTCCATTGTACCGTGTCTGTTAACGTGGGTGTGATAACATGAAGCTATTTTATCCCCTTAAAATTCACAAAAACACACAAAACATCAGCTAATTGTACAGATATGCAACCTGATCTCTGCAATATTCGTCAATTTCCCGCAGTCACGGAAAGTAAAATAATGGAAATATATGTTTGAAGGGCGGCGAACATCAAATCCCTTAGGAAACATTTTTCGTTCCAGACTTCGAAAAAGGTCTTGTCCTGAATCTCCATTAGGTATAGTTCTATGGTTACTAACTATAGTTATGACCACAGTTTCCGGGTTTGGACTTCGTTAGCTGTTGCATATTCTCCCCATTTCTGGTTGCATACCTGAATTTTTTCCATTTGTCACCTCCCACTCTAAACCGCTTGTGTTTGTCTGAGGGTGTGCTTAAACAGTAGCTTTTTATACACCTCTTTAACATGAATACGTCACATTTGTTTTCGTACGTTTGTAGCCACCCTGTCAGTCCCAGTATAATTTCAATTAACTTCCACACATTGCTTAGTAACGGCGAAGGGAAAGGATGATTCCAGGTTGATCCATGAAACACAGTCACAAGCCGAGTGTAACCATAGTGGCTCTGTCAAACAGCGCCGTTTAAATTCCTTAATCCATGCAGGCTTTCCTATTTAATTCAGTTTGCCAGTCATTGTGAGAGTTACTGTATAGCGCCATTGAGAGCTCGAGTATTCAAATAATTCCTAAACCTCACACAAATAAATAATCGATTGCCTTGCCAAAACTAAAGCTTGTGGCCGTCAGTCTGGTTACTC
>JAUZTB010000087.1:101122136-101134505 GCA_034780895.1 Rhynchobatus australiae | reverse complement strand
ATTATTGTCACTTGTACTGAGGTACAGTGAAAAGCTTGCCTTGCAAATTGATCATACAGGTCAATTCATTAGCAGTGCAGTTACATTGAGCTAGTACAAAGTGCATTGATGTAGTACAGGTACAAAAAAAACAATAATAATATAGAGTAAAGTGTCCCAGCTACAGAGAGTGCAGTGCAATAAGGTGCAAGGTCACAATAAGGTAGATCACAAGATCATAGTCCATCTCATTGAATAGGGGAACCATTCAATAGTCTTATTACAGTGGGGTAGAAGCTGTCCTTAAGTCTGGTGGTACGTGCCCTCAGGCTCCTGTATCTTCTACCCGCTGGAAGAGGTGAAAAGAGAGAATGTCCTGGGTAGGTGGGGTCTTTGATTATGCTGGCTGCTACACTAAGACAACGAAAGGTAAAGACAGAGTCCAAGGAGGGGAGGCTGGTGTCCGTGATGCGATGGGCTGATCCACAACTCTCTGCAGCTTCTTGCGGTCTTGGGCAGAGCAGTTGCCATACCAAGCCACGGTGAGGAGTAAGAGATTTGGACGGGTTCTGAGGAAGAATTTCTTTCACCCAGAGGGTGGTAGGAATCTGGAATGCACTGCCTGGAGAGGTGATGGAGGCAGATGCTCCCATAACATTTAAGAAGTATCTTGATTCAAGATGAGCACTTGAATCACGAAGGCGATGGACCAAGTTGCTGGTAAATGGGATTAGCAGATAGGTATTTAATGATCAACATGCACATGGTGGGCTGACAGACCTGTTTTGTGCTGCATGACCCTATATCACGATCACAATTGCCTAGTAATTAACTACTTTGACTACTCTTATCTACTCCACTTCATTCCTTATTATTAGATCCAATAATAAGTCCTCATTCCATAACAAATACAGGTTCAATCTTTAAGCTTTCTGGAAAAAGAGAGGCATTTATGAAAATCTAACATATCAGTTTAATTTTAAATCAGGGAAGAAATAGTTGACATCTTTGTGATTGAGTTGAATTTTAAGGTGTGGCAAAATATTAAAAGCTATATTTTTTCAGTATTATTCAAGAAGCAACATTTAAAAGCAACAGAAGTTTTACCTCTAATATATTCTCAGCATGAATTCCACCCCATTTTTAAACTAATCCAGCTTATTTTAAATGGTTTTTTCAATTGTTGAAACAACACATATAGGAATTTAATGGGAATACATCAGTTGGGAGCTAGAAATAGTCCACATGGAAAGTTCAACCTAAAAACACTAACAAAAATAAATAAATCTCACTTCCCTCTCCCCTCCATGCTCACCTGACCAATAATTTTTAATAGTTCCTTTATAAAGATGAAGGATGATTGTTTTAGAAAGGGATGCAAGAAGAGGAATGTGCTTCACTCTCACTTGTTCCCGATGGGGAGAATTGGATAATACCCGGGAGCCTCTACTCACTATTCAAGAAATTGGATTCTCCTCCAGTGTCCCAATATGTGCCGACAAGAGACCAGTTGGGAATTTTTTTCTTGCCCCATGTTGATTGATTAGTGATCATCTATTTGGATAATTTTCAAGCTGGTGGCTTTGACCAATTTAGGATTAATTTTGGATGGTTCTTACAGTTGCTGAAACATAGTTATTGTTATAGCATAGAAGGAGACTCTTCAGGCCATTGAATTTATGTCAGCTCCCAGTACAGTCCCATTCTCTGACTACTTCCCCATTGCCCTACAATTTTTCCTTCTTTTCCTGCACTTCACTAGTTGGTAAATGGGAAAAAAAATTACCCTGGAATAATTTACAGTAAAGCAAGGTTTTTTTTTTGTAAATTATGAGAGTTTGGGTAATGTTGATATTCAAAGGGATTCAGGTGCCCGTGTACACATGTCACTGAAAGCCAATGTGCAGGTGCAACAAACCAGAACTTTTGCATGCAGGGAAGATTTTCCCCTGGCTAAGGAGTCTTGAACCAGAGGAAATTAGTCTCAGAATAAATGGCAAACCACTGAGGCAAGGAAAAATTTCTACACGTGGTGGGTCATCAACCTTTGTAATTCTGTGGAAGCTCAGTCACTGAGTTCATTCAAAAATAAGAGATGGATAGACCTGCATATTATAGGGGTAGAGGCACGACTGAAGGAAAATAGAATCGAGTTAGATGATTAGCCTTGTCTCGATGAATGGTGGAGCAGGCTTGAAGGCCAAATGGTCCATTTCTGATCCTATTTCATATGTCCTTATGTTCTTTGTGGATAGGAATATTCAGATGGGTCAAATAATTTCCTCAAAAACATCTTTCCTGTTAACCTATGTTCCTTATATATGTTCTGTATGGTAATATGTTTGCAATAGGTTTATTGAATTATCATTAAATAGCTTATTAATTTTATATACATTTGATTCTCCATTTCTATTGTTGATAAACTAATAAACAAAAGTATAGTTTTGAAATAATTTTTTTTTAATATATTCACTCAGGTGATGTGGGCTTTGCTGGCTGAGCCAGTATTTAATTGCCCATCCCTAATTGCCCTTGAGAAGGTGATGGTGAGCTGCAATCATGAACTACTGCAGTTCTTGAGGTGTGGGTATGCCCTCAATGGTGTTAGGGAGAGAGTTCCATGATAACTGACCCACTGACAGCGAAGGGACGGTGATATATTTGTATGGTGTGTGGCTTGGAGGGTGGTGGTAGAGGTTGTGGGTTTGGAAAATGCTTCCAGCTGGTAGAGGTTGTGGGTTTGGAAAGTGCTGTTTGAGGAGTCTTGGTGAGTTGCTGCAGTGCATCTGTACATGGTACAAACTGCTGCTACTGTGCATTGGTGGTGGAGTGAGTGAATGGTTGTGGAATGGGTTGTCTATCAATGAGGCTGCTATGTCCTGTATGGCGTTGAGCTTCTTGGGTGTTATTGAAGCTGACCTCATCCAGGCGAGTGCAGAGTGTTCCATTGCACTCCTGACTTGAGCCTTGCAGATGGTGGACAGGCTTTGAGAAGTTAGGAAGCGAGTTACTCACCACATGATTCCCAGCTTCTGACATGCTCTTGTAGCCACATTGTGTATCTGGCTCGTCCAGTTCAGTGTTTGGTCAATGTTAACTCCTAGGATATGGATAGTGAGGGATTCAGTGATGGTAATGCCATTGAATGTCAGGGTTTGATCACTGGATTTTCTCTTGTTGGATATTGTCACTGTTTTGTACTTGTGTGATACAAACGTTACTTGCCACCTATCAGCCCTGACCTGGATATTGTCGAGTTTTGCTGCATTTGCTTGTGGACTGCTTCATTATCTGAGGAGTCTGGATTGGTGCTGAACATTACGCAATCATCAGCGAACATTCTGATTACGTGCCAACATCATTTCCAATGTACATAACTTGGCCAACACCAAAGAAAATTGCTTGCAGATATAAACAAAATAAAATGTGGTATATTGAGCAATTTACCTCAAAAGATAGCTGGTGTTGTTTCAATCACTTCAAAGCCAGAATATCTGATTGGAGTAAAGAAAGTTTTAGTCTTACATACAGTTTCACATCCAGCCTACTTCAATACTTGGATTTCAACACAACAAATGCAGAAAATCTGCTTTCACAGGAGTATGTTGCAGCAAAAGGCATCAGATACGTTCCTGCTTTATCTATAGTATTATTTGTTACCTCTCTTCATTTTCCACCCCTATGCGCATACTGAGAACTGATATTGAGATATAACTTTTACTGTTCTTTAGTTTTAAGCCAGGCTAGTTTGTTTTTTGATAGTTTCTCAGCTGCAATTTTATTACACTAACTTTATTTCTTTGCTCAAAATATTGAAGAGACACAACCCCACTGCACTTTTTCCAGCAAGTTCTGCCTTTCGCTCCTGCTTCCAGCATTTGTATCTATTATTTTCCTTTTCTATCAGGCATCGGTCCTGGGCTTCTTGATGTGGTGGGCAAAAGAATGCTGCCTGATTGAGTATCCCTTGACAAAGGAAACTGAGGCCAATGGGAATGAGCAACTCAGGCCATTGTGCTTGGCTCCAGGCCTCAATGAACACTGTCCCCATCTATTAATTGGCAGGCATCCTAACTGAAGAAATTAAAATGCTGATTTTATTAAAAGGCATTGCCAGCATAAAAATAAATAGCCTGTCAAATGCTGAGCAACTTTCATTGAGCAAACTAAGATTCACAACTTTAAGCAAATTGGACTAGATTAGATAGTGTCTTGGTCGGTATGGACCAGTTGAGCCGAAAGGCCTGTTTCCATGCTAAATGATTCCATGTGTTGGGAATCTGTTATTCTATCTGCACCCCTCAGCAGGCACAATACCAAAGAATTCACCATAAAAGTGCGAAACAACATTCCTTGTTGCTTTAGAGCGAATAATAGAAAAGTGGTAAGTGATCGCAAGGATGCCCACCGATGTTGTGAATTCATTTTAGACTTTGTCATTCCCAGTGGTGTCCCAGTCACCTCCTCCTCAAACAAGAGCAATTAAAGCAACATGTGCTAAATAGATTTACTGATTTCTAAATACAGCAGATGGAGGGATGAGGAAACAATTAAAGTTTAGCAATTAAAAAGTCAGAGTTAGCCCATTCCAGAGACTCCATGCATGGATTTAAGATTGACAGGGAATTCAGTGTTGTACCACTGAACTATTAAGCTATTTTAATCTTTAATAAAGATCTGGACTCATTGTCAACTAACCAAAAACCAAGGTTGTTGACAGCAGAAAGTGGGCTTTCAGCACCACTGCTGGTTCATTATTGTTATCCTTTTCCACCCTTAAACTTGCTGCAGGTCTTAACCCCCTCAACAATACAGCATGGTATAACAGAAGTTCATTGAAATTGTTCAAGCACATTGGAAATTGTACAAGTTCTCAGTGCAATTTCCCATTCTACCACTTCGCTTTTGCAATGTTTTGAGACCTATCACTGTCAGACAAATTCTCCTGCCAAATATTTTATTTCCCCACAAATCCCTTGAGATGGACCATCAGGGGTCTGTGGACCACTCTTTAGGGATCATGGTATTACGTTGTGGCCTTTTTATTGACATTGTCTGTCTAAAATGTATCAAACATGGGAAGTCTTTATCCAACTTGAACCCATTCACTTGTGTGCATACTGTGGTCAAACAGCAATCAAATAGATAGAAAATTACCAATGAATGAGTAACATCTTAATCATATACAGCCTAGAATATAAGAGTGCCATGAAGGCCATACCTCAAAATCATTGCACCATTAAGAGCTTCAGTCATGCCCTGCCACTGAAAATTGCAGTCACCACACAAGCACTACTGAATCTAACATGCAGATCCCTCCATTCCCTGCTCATTCAAGAATCAACCTTGTGAACGACAGGTGCACTTCATCAATCACAGGTGTATCCTTTCTTAAATAGTATCCTTTCTTAAACAGAGAGCCCAGAGATGTGCATAATATTCCTGGTGGAGTCCTACCAGGGCAGTAAACTATCTTTAGTCTTGAACTCAAATCCTCTTGCAATAAAGGTTAACGTATCAATCACCTTCCTAACATGCAGATATGGCAAGCAGTTAACTTTCAGTAATTTGCATACAAGGACACTCAGATCTCCCATACTTTTCAATCTCACCATTTAAGAAATATTTTGCTTTTCTATTTTTCCACATTATATGTCATCTGCCATATCCTCACCAGTTCATTTCATCTGTCTGTATCCTCCTGAAATATTTCTGCATCCTTCTCACAATTTGAACTCTGACCTTGCATTGGAGCATCAGTATCACACATGATTCCTTCATCCAAGTCACTGATAGAGATTGTAAAAAATTGGCAATCTCTGTGGCACCAGCTAGTTATAACCTCCTGAAGCAAAAATAATATGTTTGTTCTGATCTCCAACATCCACAACCATCTTCCTTTGCACATTATACAACTCCAACTGTTGGAGAAATTTCCTCCTGATGCTTGTTAACTTCATTTTTACTGAGGATCCTTGATGCCACACTTGGTCAGATATTGCCTGAATTTCAAGTACTGTCATCTTCACAGCTAGAATTTACCTGTTTGGTCTATGTTCCATCAGGAAGATACACCAAGTGGATGTGACATTCAATGATGAGATGAGTAATGAGATTTTTATTTAAAACATAAAAAGTGTGTATAAGAAATAAATAAATTAAACTCAAAAAGGATAAATACCTGGTCCAGATGGATTGCTTCCATGCATTTTAAAGAATTTTAGGGAAGAAATTACAGAGGAATCGTGATGTATATTTAATGATTCAGTAGAAATGTCGTAGTGCCAGAGAACTGATAAATATCTAACATAGCACTCATATGTTAGTGCTCAAGGGAATACAGAGTATTCAACTTAGCATGGTGGTGGTGGGAAATATAAAGGAAAGAATAGAAAAATCAGAAAGAAAAATTTTACTAGTATATAGTCGTCATGGATCTCACAAAGGAAAATCTTGCTTCACCAAACTTATTGAATTTTTTGAAGAGGTAATAGAGAGAGCTGACAACAGTAATACAGTAGATGTCTGGGTAGCAGGATGGATTGCCACTTGGCTTTAAGAAGAAAGCAAAGAGTCAGAGCAAAGAGCAGATATTCATAGTGAAAGGAGATGGAAATTGAAAAAGCAGGTTAGTGACACAAAACCATATAAGCCTTGGTTAGACCACACTCAGAGTATTAGGTAGAATTCTCGTCACCATATTATGAAAACAACATAGAGGTAGGGGAGGACATCCAGGGACAATCTGCAAGGATGTTACCAGAAATGTGAGGAAATACTAATCAGAAAAGATGATTACACTGGCTCTCTTTTGCTTTAAAATTTTCATAAGGGCCATAGTGAAAGGTTTCAACATACTGGGTATGGAGAGAATATTTCCATTTGTGGAGGAAAACATGACTAGAAACCATCAATATAAAATAGTGAAGTAGAAATCCAATAGGGAGTTTGTTCTTTACCAAAAGAGTGGTGAGTATGTGGGGCTCAATATCACAGGGAATAAATGAAGTGAATAACATATCATTGCATTTAAGAAGGGGCTTGGCTAGCATATGAGGGATAGGGGAAAAGTCGGTTATACTGATAGACTTAGGCAAGAAAAAAAAGAGGAGAAAGATTTTGGAATATAAATGCTAGTATGAACTGGTTGAGCAAAATTGTCTGTTTCTGCATCATGTAGTCTTACTAACATTATCATAATTTAATACATATCTATGGAAGAGCTACTATTGTTTTCGGTTATGTGTACATAAAGTAGAAGCAAATGTTAAGCTGAAAGGAGTGAATTCTGGGTCGTGGTATTAATGTGAAACAACTGGCCTGCAAAGGTGAAGTGCAGGTTAGAGTGGGTGGTTTCAGACTCTTTACTGATCACTTTGTGAATTATTTCTGCCACTATTTGCATTCTAGCAGCTGTGCTTGCTGTTACTTCCTTACTGCTGAAGCTCAGGACAGCTGCAGTCTGGAGCCAGACAAAACACCACGCTCATGTCTGTTACCACCTTCCATCCTGCAGGTGAGCCATTCAGTTAACTATGCACTTCTCCAGTGTCTCACCACTGAGGAAGTATCTAATGGCAACCATGCTGAATTAATCCATGAAGTCACATTAAAGTGAAAAGGTCACTTTGAGCTTATCTTCTTTAGTTGCATACTCAGCAGTGGTTGTAGGCTCTCTGTATTGGTGCTGAACTAATTTCCGATATCCTTTCCCACACCTATACACACATACCCTCCATGGCTTTGCACAGGAATTAAAGGTATTGTTGCACTGGACTGCATAATGTTAAAGTGCTGGCCATTTAGACTGTAAACCAGAGGATAGTCTGCCTTCATTTTTGGAACAATGATATTTTACATTCTGGAAACAAGAGATCTGCAGATCTTTACATCTGTCTCACATATGAAAATTAAAGAAAAACAGTAGAGTTTACGCAAGTTAACATGGAGATATGTAGGAGACAGACCAAAGACAGTAATGAGAACAAAAGCCAGTCGTTTGCAATATACAGCAGGTAAAGAGCCTATGAGGCCTGGAAATCCAGAAACCTGAATTAGCCATCCAGTGGTGTGAGTTCAAATACTATCACAACAACTGAGGAAGTAAGGACAGATAAATTAAATAATCTGGTGTTTTAAAAACAAACCAGTCCAAGTAATGGTGACTATGAAATTAATGGACTGTTCTAAAAACTGATCTGCTTCAATAATGACCTTAGGGGAAGGAAATCCTATATGTGACTCCAGACCCACAATAGTATGGTTGAGTCTTAATTGCCCTCTGAAATGGTGCAGTTATATCAAAACCACTATATGAAACACAATGAGAATGAAACCAGACGGACCACCCAACTCCAGATTCAATCACAGCAAAGTTACTCCCAGCTTGCATATTCTTCCTCACATATGTATAGGAGCTGGTACCTTAATCTGGGGACTTGTCCTGCAGATTTGACCACTCAGCTTATGAATTGACAGACCTCTACATTGAACAACACTTGAAAGAAGTGGTAAGGGTTCATATTTCCCGAGTGGGGTCTTCAATGCTCATAAGTGAAGCAATAGCATCACCGTTGATTGAGCTGGCTGAGTTCAAAATTCTGGAGCTTTCTACTCAACAGCAGAGTGCCATCAACAGAATGATTAGTGCTTTTGGAAGGTGGTTCACCACCTTCTCAGAGGCAATTAAAGATGTGTAATGACAAATGTTCTTATCAGCAAGGCCTGCATCTCATAACCAATATCGAAAATTAAATAAGAATCAAACTAGAAAATTGCAAAATGAGTCTGTATTTTAGCACAATTGGTTTGAAATGATTTTGGCTGCTTCACTCTTTTTTTTAAATTAAGCAGCTTTGTTCACAGTGAAACAACCAAGTTAATACAAATCTAACTCTTGATAGAATTTCTGGTTATTGTAAGATTTTATTCAACATCAGAAGAATAAGGATTAATTTCAGAAGCTCAAAGAAGCTTCCGTTTCCAAACTTTGGCAATGCCTCTTTAAATCGTGTTTTCCACCAAAATCCTTTAGGTTCCAGAATGATTCCTTCAGACAGGAAGGCAGTAAATGTGAACCCACTACATGAGAGAGGAAGGAGAGGGAAAATGACCAGCTAGCCTGCTATCAGTAGTGGGGAAAACGGTTGAATATTATTAGGGAAGTGGTGCAGGGGTCATAGAAAATAAAAATACAACTGGGCAGAGTCAAGATGGCTTTACGAAAGGGAATTTATGTTTGACAAACTTAATTATTTTTCGAGGATGTTACTGGCAGAATAGGCAAGGAGAAACCAGAGAATGTTGTGTATTTAGACTTTTGAAAGGCCTTCCATAAGGTGCCACACAAGAAGTTATTAAACAAAATTACAGCACATGGAGTGGGGTTAATATATTGGTGCGGATTAAGTGTTAGATAACTGAGAGAAACTTGAGTGTAGAAATATATGGGTCATTTTAAGGTGGAAGGCTGTGGTGAGTTGGGTGCTACAGGGATTGTGCACCAGCTGTTCACAGTCTTGAATAATGATTTGATGAAGTGATACTTCTGACTTTGTTGATACAAAGCTGGGTGACAATGTGAGGAGGATGCAAGCATGCTAGATAGGCTAAGTGAATGTTCAAGGATATGGCAGTTATCACTCTGTAGAAAAAACAAGCAGCAGAGAAGTTTTTAAATGGCGTGAGACTGAAAGTTGTTGGTGTTCAATGGGATCTGGGTTTCCATGAACACAAATCTTTGATAGTTAATATGCAAGTACAGAAAACAATTAAGAAAGCAAATATTCTCGATATTTATTTCAGGGATATTTTAATACAAGAGTAAATGCATTTTACTGCAATTCTATAGAACCCTGGTGAGAGTGCACCTGGAATTGTGTATGCATCTGGTTTCCCCACCAAAGGAACGATATACTTCCGATAGAGGGAAAGCAACTAAAGTTCATGAGGTCAGCCTGTGAACCTGTGCAGAGAAACTAAGCAGACGAACGTTTAGAAGAATGAGGGGTGATCTTATTGAAAGATACAATATTCTCACAGGGTTTGACAAATTAAGTACAGGATACTTCTCTTGGTAGGAGTGCCTAGAACCAGGAGTCGCAACCTCGAAATAAAGGCCTGGCCATTCAGGACAGGAATTTCCTCACCCTGGGAACAATGAATCTTTGGAATTTTCTGCCCAAGAGGTAGAGCAAGGCTCAGTTGCTGAGTATCTTCCAGACAGAGATAAAGTGATCTTTAAGTGGGGAAATCAAGGGATATGGCATTTGTACAGGAATACAGCACTTAGGCTAAAGATCAGCCATGGCCTTATTGAATTGAGAAGTGCATGATTTCATTTCTAACACTCATCCCCTTCAGATACGATGAATGAACCAGAAGCAGCTGCGTGTTCTCTGCGTTCTTAGGTCAGGGAATCAAGGTTCATTGCATTAACTAACTTTGATGGCTTTCTTTGTACAGAACACATGAAGACTGGGTTAATATCCAAGTAATAATGCAAACTGCCCCTATTTCACAACCAGTTCTACCAAACTTCAGGCTCTCACCCCACAATGATGGGAAATCACAAGATCCAACCCTTCATCATATTACGGAACCAAGGTAATCCTGACTCTCTGGAAACAAATCCCTGTGGTCCCAACTATTGTTGCCAAATTCTGCCAGAAGTGGCAGGCGTAGTGGTGTAGCAGTTAGTGTAAAGCTTTACAGCGCCAGCGACCCAGGTTCATTTCCAGCCGCTGTCTGTAAGGAGATTCTACCTTCTCCCTGTGTCTGCATGGGTTTCCTCTGGGTTCTCCAGTTTCCTCCCACATTCCAAAGACGTACGGGTTAGGAAGTTGTGGGCATGCGATGTTGGCACCGGAAGTGTGGCGACACTTGTGGGCTATCCCCAGAACACTCAGAAAAAGATGCATTTCACTGTGTGTTTCGATGTACATGTGACTAATAAAGGTATCTTATCTATGAGAAAATGGCAAAACTATGCCCCTGCACCTCACCCAAACTGCAACATGGAGGCAGCACCACAGGCACACTGTTCTAAAATAATACCGGTATCAAAGAAGGTAACATGCTGTCAAAAGGTATCACATTGTTACCAGCCGGGATCAGACCCATTGGTGCACATGAGTTCTGGTGCTCATACGTACAGAAGAAAATAAATATTATTGTCTCAAGCATATTAGAGCGGATAAAACGTCTGACATTGTTGATGAGTGGGAAAGAGATCTTAGTGCTGCTAAAATAATGCTCATAAAATTTCCCTCCCAATTCTTTGTAGATAAACTTTGTATTAATATCACTATTAAAGTCTTATTTGATTATCTTTTTCCTCTTAGGCAGTCCCTTAGGATCGAGGATGACTTACTTCTTCTCCAGTTTTGTGGATTCTGAGGTGACCAATGAGGCCAATGAAGGAGCCAGAGGCTCTTCCACTGGTGGAGTATCAGGTGGCTAACAGGGCAGGGTAATAGGGTAGATTGTGAGTGAGGTGGTCTGCTATTTCCACCCCTTATAAAGGGCTACTGTGTACTTCTGATACATGACCTCAAGGAGCTCAATACTATTCCAAATTGTCCCTCTCCACTCTGTGTGGTGATGGGTCAGAGGTTCTGAGGAGTCAGTGAGGATGTTGCACGTCTTCAAACCGGCTTTGAGCACATGCTTAAATCTTTTCCTCTGTCTGCCGTTTAACCCCCTCCCATGACAGAGCTCAAGTGTTGGGCATGTGAATGACATCACTGACTGGGTGCAACAAGGACCTCGTGGGGATGTTGCCTGGGAGAGGACCCTGGAGAACATTGATGTTGGTTCACTTTTCCTTCCAGTGAATTTGGATGATTTTGTGGAGACAGCGTTGGTAGCATTTTTTTCCCAGTGTCTTGAGGTGTCTGCTGTAGGTAATCCAGGTCTCAGGAGCATATAGGAGGGCAGGGATCACTGCTGCCCACTAGACATGAATTATAAGCCAGGTCAGAATCAGAATCAGATTTACTATCACTGGTATATGACATGAAATTTGTTTTGTGGCAGCAGTACAGTGCGAGACATTAAAATCTATAAATAACAAATATAAATAGTGCAAAAAAAAGAACAATGAGGTAGTGTTCAGGGGTTCATGGATCATTCAGAAATTTGATGGCGGAGGGGAATCAAGGTTTGAGGCCTTGATCTTCAAATACCCTTTTCTTCAACCGACCAAAGGCTGTGTTAGTGCATTGAAGATGGTGGTAAGTTCCCTCATCAATGATTTCCTTCACTGAGAAGTGGTGCCCAAAATGCGGAAAGTGATTCACATTTTGCAGGACTTGCTATGAACCTCAAGTGATGCAGCAGGAGCAGGTCAGAAGAGAAACTTTCATAGAACCGTCGAAAAGTACAGCACAA
>JAUZTB010000087.1:101097921-101120909 GCA_034780895.1 Rhynchobatus australiae | reverse complement strand
AGATCAAATAACTAAATATAAATATGCAGATAAATAAGTCATTTTTAATTACCTAAAATTTGGCTCTATTATTATTAAATTCTTATTAATGCAAATCACTTTAAAATTGATTTTAAATTATATAAAAGCTTTGCCCTGCCTTAATCTATATTCAAACTCACTTGCTGTGAAGATTTCTGATTCACAGACACAACAGCAATGTCAAAACAACAGTGTAAGGGGTGCTGGGATACTTCTGCTCAGCAATGGGGAATTATTAGCTTTAACAGCACACTAACCATAAAATTACTTTATAAAAAGTATTCTTATGTTCTTCTAATTCTGTGCTGTAAACACTTAATCAAGACAGTCAATAAAATCAGATTGAGCCAATCAAATTGTAGCATCTGGTCTGCATAGTGAAGTGTTTTTTTCCCAGGTCTTGTACATGCTCTTTTGCATACCATTTCCCCAGCTTCTATGACATGACATTAAACACTCGCAGTTACCTTGGATGACAAAAACTCCAATAGTATTCGTGACCCACTGGTGAGCCTTGACTGCAAGAAGTGTCCTTGATTTCCTTTCCTTAAATAAATATATGATGTTAAGGCTCTCTCAAGTGTGGCTGGTAAAAGCCAGATCCCCAATTCAGACTTGGCTGTTCATTAGGAACCAAGCACCATGGGAATTTTGCAGTTTAATGTTACTCCTTGGTTTATTTTTTCAGTAAACTGCAGCACCCAGTCATTCCTCTATGTCAGCACCTGATGATTGAACCTTTCAGGGGCTGTATGCAAACAGTGATATACCAACAATTTCTGTCATGGCTATGCTGAGTGCTTTGCCTTATATCCATGCTTCTGTATTTTTATAGACCAGCACAGATTTGTTCCAGTGTTTATATATATATATATATATATATAAATTTACTCAGTTGATATAATCTATCTCCATTCACGATTAACACTAAATTACTTCTTTTATAAACCTCTTTCTTGATGTTCCCTTCTGTTGTTTGCAACTGCCTGACACCTAAATGTAAGTGGAAGGCATCTGAGAATATCCCAGACAGTATAACACCCCGGCAGTCCTGTCTCTTGTTTCATCGTAATTCAATTAAAAAGTCTGGGTGATATGTGTGCCTTTTAAATACTCTTCCTAATTGATCACTGTGCTAATGCAGCCTTGTGAAAACAGAGCAAGAAGCTTCTTGAGTGAAACTATGGTCTGTGTATACCCAATCTTGACTGTGGGCCTTGATTTTAACTTTTAACCTGATTTGGATGACTAACCATCAGTGTGAGTTTAAAATCATCCATTGTTCCAAGAAATGCTACAGGAAGTCAGGGGAGTTGCACCACTTAGAGGCCACTTGTGCACAGCAACTGGGTGACTGAATCAGCTGCAGGAGGTTGATATCAGGGACGTGGGAGTGAGATCACATTCGGGAGATCACAGGTTCTTTTTGTGGGGCCTGTAAGAACAATTCTCCACTTCCAGGGCCTATGAGAAAATTTAAAAAAAATGCTAGATGTAACTTTTTGGACCTCTCCTCACTGGATTACGCTGTGCAGTCAGATGAAGGGAATAAAGGGATATGGCACTGAGGTAAAAGATTAGCCACAATCTTTTTGAATGTTGGAGCGGATGAGAGGGTGAATGGTCTACTCCTGCTGTTACGTTTTTTATGATATTGCAAAGCTCTGCCTATACGTTGGCATGGAGGGGTCCCGCTGGCCTATGCCAGTTGTCTGTGTCACCTGCTCAATTAAGCAGGCTAAAAATCACAATATCTCAGTTCCTACTGCTCCTGGGTGGTTAAGTGACCCAGGTAGTCCTATCTGCCCAATGCACGGCAGGCTTCTGAAGTTACCATTGAATTACAAGAACCCATTTCAAGAACCCATTGTGACTGTGGGTATATCACAGTTGGTCTCAAATATTTCTAGGCTGTAGAATGTAAAACAGAGGCACTGTGGTTCTATCATTGATTCTTCTTTAGGAATATCTTCAGGGGAGTGCATTTGCATGGGTAGTGGCTCAAGAACACGTGGAACCCCACAGGAAATAGTCTAGTTGTTCACTTGGCTGTAGATTAAGATTAACATATGTTTATTAATCGCATGTACATTGAAACACACAGTGAAATGCATCTTTGTGTAGAGTGTTTTGGGGGCACCCCACAAGTGTCCCCACACTTCCGGCACCAACACAGCATGCCCACAACTTCCTAACCCGTACGTCTTTGGAATGTGGGAGGAAACCGGAGCACCCGGAGGAAACCCACGCAGACACGGGGAGAACGTACAAACTCCTTACAGACAGTGGCTGGAATTGAACCCGGGTCGCTGGTGCTGTAATAGCGTCACGCTAACCGCTGCACTACCGTGCCTTAAAGGAGGAGAGAGATGTGGGGAGGAATTGCCAAGGCTCACTCCAATCTATAACCTCACAAATCTAAAATAGCTCTGTGCCTGCTGAGGGTATTATAGACTCTGTAACTTGTAATAACATTTCATAACACTGCCTATTATTGATGCTCTGTAGGACTAGCTTTTCAATCTCTCTGCAAAATTGACTCGTTGCCATATTTATTTTGTGACATATTGAAATAATCTGAGTTTGAAATGCTGCCAGTTTAAATGCTTTGGAAATGTGAGACTGCACTTTGAGTTTATCTCAGCTGCACAGCTCAAGGGGAAAAGCTACACAAATACCTTTGGCAAGGTAGCTCGTCAGCTTCATTGTAATCGAATTACCCTGGCTGCCTCAGTGGTAATCTATATTATTTAAACTGCTTGTCACAGGGGCTGCCACTCCTACGTCGTGTACTGTCACTCAATGCGCCTTGCAGTCACTCAGTAAGCTTGGATGCCCAGTCTTGTGTGCTATTAGCTCAGTGGACGCTGAACCTACAGGGTGTCATCTTTCAGGTAAGGTTACATCGAGGCCACGCCTACCCTTGGAGACCGTGGCGAAGACATTCCAGCATCCAGTGCTGTTAGTCAGTCATTCTCAAGTCAGACCTTGACATCTAGTCTATAGCAACACATAATCTGCTGGAGGAACTCAGCATCTGTGGGGGCAAAGGAATTGCTGATGTTTCAGATCCAAAGCCTGCACCTGAGGAGGACCTGATGCAGGGTTTCGACCCAAAACGTGAACAATTCCTTTCCTCCCACAGGCGCTGCTCGACCCACTGAGTTCCTGAAGGAAATTGCTGCTCCAGATTGCAGCATCTGTAGTCCCTTGATGCTCCACCTAGTCAACAGGAGTTGGTCATCGGTTTATTATTGTCACAGAATCAGGATCAGAATCTGAATCAGATTTATTATCACTGACTTAGATGAAGTGAAATTTGTTGCTTTTTGGCAGCAGTACAGTGCAAAGACATAAATATCTATAAATTTTCAAAAATAAATAAATAGTGCAAAAGTAAGGAACAACGAGGTGGTGTTCATGGGTTCAGGGACCGTTCAGAAATCTGATGGCGGAGGGGAAGAAGCTGTTCCTGAATGGTTGAGTGTGGGTCTTCAGGCTCCTGTACCTCCTCCCCGATGGCAGTAATGTGAAGAGGGCGTGTCCTGGGTGGTGAGGGTACCTTAATGGTGGATGCCGCCTTCTTGAGGCACTGCCTCTTGAAGGTGTCCTCGATGGTGAGTGTGGCCACTGTCATAATGAGGAAAGCTCTTGAATTGCAGCTGTGCATTGTAGAATCGAACAGCACAGGAACAGGCCCTTTGGCCCATCACGTACATGCTGCCCATTGTACCGATCAACACTAATCCCCATTAACTCCCCCGTTAGTTCCATCACCTTCCATTCCTTGGCGATTTATGTACTTAGTGATATGATTCTTAACTGTGGGGGTATTTGCCTCCGCCACGTCTTCGGGCAGTGTATTCCAGACTCCAATCACCCTCTGTGTAAAAAGATTCCCCCTCAGATCCCATCTAAACCCCCTACCTCGCAGTTTAAACCCCTGCCCTCTTGGTTTAGACACTCACCATGGGAAAAAGATTTTTACTCTCTACCCTATCTGTCCTCTTCATGATTTTATCAATGTCTCTCCTAAACCTCCACCACACCAGGGAAAACAAACCCAGTCTATACAATCTCTCCTTATAACCGAAGTGCTCCAATGTAGGCAATCCACCTCGTCTGCAGCCCTGTCCTGAGCACAATGGTTCAATGGCCGGACTGGGAGATCAGAGGAACAACATCTGAGGGGCCGTGTCTTTGATGGTTCTTACTTACGTGGGGGCCAGACCACCGACAAGCTGCAGCATTACCTTCCATCTCCTCCACCTTAGCTTGCACTGGACATTCTCTCTTCTCTCCTCTTCCATCGGGTAGAAGATACGGGAGCCCGGGGACACGTACCAACAGGCTTAAGGACAGCTTCTACCCCACTGTGATAAGACTATTGAACGGTTCCCCTATACAACGAGATGGACTCTAACCTCACGATCTACCTTGTTGTGACCTTGCACCTTATTGCACTGCACTTTCTCTGTAGCTGGGACAATTTACTCTGTACTGTTATTGTTTTTACCTGTACTACCTCAATGCACTCTGTACTGACTCAATGTAACTGCACTGTGTAATGAATTGACCTGTACGATAGGTTTGTAAGACAAGCTTTTCACTGTAGCTCGGTACAAGTGACAATAATAAACCAATACCAATGCAATTTAAGGATTTCACTCAAGGCCTAACCACTAACCAAATGTTAAGGATGAATACCAGTGAGGATATTCCAGGTTTCTTTGGCCTTCTCGATCCCATTAAAGTTCGTTCAGGCAAACTATAAGATGCAAAAACATTCTCCATTGTACTGGCAAGAAATAAAGATGTGCATGCAGATGGTATGGGGTGAGTAAAGAGGAGGAAAGAAGACAGTGAGTGAGGTGGGGGGGGAAGAAGGAGAGAGTGAGACGAGAAAGAGAAGAAGATGTATGGAGAGGAGGAGGAGATGCAGAGAAAACCTCACATCTCTTAGGTCCAGGGTCTGGATCTGATACACAGAGTCAATTCCCTTGATTGAAAGTCAGGGCTCAGTTTGTTTTGATGCCTTTCCTCCTGCAACTGGCTTGGGTCAGCACAAGGCTCAGGGCAGTTCCTTTAAGACTGATGGAAACTACTTGCTCTCTGGGTCTGCAGCTCCAACTGGAGACAAACCAATTATGTACATTCATTCATGGGATGAAGGTATTGCTGGCAACATCAGCATTTATTGTCCATACTTAATTGCCCTGAACTAAAGTGTCAACCAGGAGTTACATACCTCCAGGATTTTCTTGATCTGATCTGGCATTGATTCACATTCCCCACATCACTACATTTACTCCAGTTCATCTCAGACTGGTTCAACAACCAAAACAACCAACAACCAAAACAAAGACCAAAGACCAAATAGAAATCACAACTGGTCAGATCTAGACTGGACCAAGCAACACAGACTCCGCACTCTTCTCTACGTGGATTCACTCATCCCTAACAAACCACTTCTCGTGTCTGATCTTCATAGTTATTTGATTGTGAGGCTCACAGTCACTGGTGGTCCAAAAGTCAGGATGTGCAGGAGGCTAGCATTGAAGGAATGCCGAGGTCTGAGGGTTGTGAGGCCAGAGGACATTACACAGAGAGGAAGGGGCAACATCTTAGATAAATTTGAACACAATGAAAATTTTAAATTGCACCATCAGTGGCTACAAAGGCAAAGCAATTTTCCTTGGGCCATTCATATATATTACTTTTCTATTGGACTTTGTCAGGGCAATTCAAACAGCAATTAATTTGCAAATATTTTTAATTGCACAAGCTTGATTAATTTTTAAAAAATCATTCAACAGTCCTAATTTTGTTCAAAAAAGTCTGCTCTGAAACATGACTGGAAGCTTCAGCAGACAAAAGAACAGTTATTGCTCAAACAGTTCAGGGGCAGGGACCATGAAACTAAGCGTTTGACTTTAACAGTGGGAAACTAAGCTTCACTTACCAGCTGGGGGCAGATGTTTTGCTTTCTTGATCTTTCTACTGGTGGCTCAGTTTGTGACCTAAACATTGCCAGATGGATGAATATTTTAATCCACTGATTACTGCCTGAAAGTAAACTAAACAGCAGGTTAATGGATTTATTGCTGGAAAAATAGAACATGCATAGTGTGTCAGAAGAAAATATAAAGTTGACAGCATATTTGTATATCATTAATTATTAGAAGAACATTGTTTCTTAATAAGATTCCCTAAAATCTAACTCACTCCATCAGTTGTTGGGTATGATACAGCACTGCTTTTGCCCCAGGTATTGAAAGGAAAAACTATACCAGAAATCCAATAAAAGTGTCTGTAAAAACCAAGACACACTCATGTGCCAAAAAGCTCTGTTAGGAAGTTAAGGGTCAATAGTTCTGATGTGCTCTCTGAACACTGTCTGATCTAATCATCGGATACAGTAAGAATCTGTAGAATTTTTCTAACTACCTCTCTGTCACGAAGGATATTTCAGTTTCACAATTAACCTTTCCAAACTGCTTCCATACAAATTAATAGGCAGGAAATCATCCTTTTAAGGCAGCCCATTAACCTTCCAATTTATGTTACAGTTGTTCATTATGAGTTCGGCAAAGTGAGATCATCTACTTTCAATAAACACACCAGAGTTTTTTGTTGCAGAACCTTGCCCCGGGTGCCATATATTAGTTAATGGCAGCTTTAGTTGCCCCAACACCTACCCCTTCATTCAATGCATCAGAGACTGTCCCTAGTGGATAGCTGAGTCCATTCAGACCAGCATGGTGCTCATTATGATCCCCGCTCTCATAGTCATAGGGTTTGACAGCACAGAAATGGGCCCTTTGGCCCACAATGCCCATGCCGATCTTTTTCCTCATCTTCTAATCCCTGTGCTGTGTTAATTAGTTTCAGTCTATATGGCGGTAATAAGGGAGCTGTAATTGGCCTCAGCAACCTGAAGAGCAAAACTTGCCAGGGTCATTGTTGCTGAGTGCTCTCCAACAACTTCAGCTGGAAGCATGCAAGTGCATCTGCTTGAATGTACCTTGATTGGGAAGAATGCCAGCTGTAATGTTTCTGTGTTATAATGGGGGTGAAATAGTCATTGGCCAGGATTACACACAACTGATAGTCCTGCCTCAAGATAGGACGTGGCAGGACAGAAAGAAAACCCTATGGCCTCAGGCAGGATTCAAGTGTAGCTGAAAATTTGTTGTGTAGCACAAGGATGAGAAGTGGTTTGTTTTAACTTTGGATCATTATCTTCAAAAGAAATGAAAGTTGGGAGACATGCAAAACAGATGACTGAATCAGAACTGCCTGCTCTACACAATCAGACAAGATCAAAATGACATACTCTGATTATCCTACTCCGTACTTGATTTGGTGTTTTTACCAGCAGTAAAGTCTTGGCAGAAAGCAACAGGAAACAATCATCCAGAAGCAAATCACACAAGTGGAGAGAAATATTTTTTCACATTTGCTGAACAAACTGCATTGCTGTTTAAACTTTTATTTCAGTCAATGTCACAAACATAATATTCCCTGCTATGTTTCAGGGAAATTGTAGAAACATATGCATGAGCCAGACTCATTATTTCTTAGACTTGAAAAATGGCTTGGGCAAGATCGGCTTGTACCCATGTCGGAGTAAAAACCATCAGGATAAGGGAGATGAAAGGAAAATGTTTAGTAATAAATGACATGCCAAAACGACTGTTTCTGGGAACTTTTTACTAGTTGTATCAATTACTTGAATGAATGCACTATGGGTACAGTTGCTAAATTTGCTGAAGACACAAAGATAGATATGGCAAATGAAATATAATATCGGAAAATGTGAAACGGTACACTTTGGCTGGAAAAATAAAAAAAGATTATCTGAATGTTGAGAGATTGTGAAGCTTTGAGGGTCAGGAGACCCAGGTGTCCTAGATTCCCAAAAGACAAGTGTTCAGGTGCAGAAAGTAATTAGGAAAGTGAACAGAATATTATTTATTGTCAGGGAATTGAATACAAAGGTCTTGCTTTGGTTACGGTAGCGTAGTGGTTAGCACAACACTATTACAGTGCCAGCGACCCGGATTCAATTCCTGCTGCTGCCTGTAAGGAGTTTGTACATTCTTCCGTGTCTGCGTGGGTTTCCTTCGGGTGCTCCAGTTTCTATCCACATTCCAAAGATGTACGGGTAGGTTAATTTGGGGTTTAAAATGGGTAGCATGGACTCGTTGGGCTGGAAGGGCCTGTTACCATGCTGTAAATAAAATTTAAAAAAAAATAGAGGGCATTGGCAAGACCACATTTAGAATGCTGTGGACAGCTTTGTCTTATTTAAGGAGGATGTTAATACATTGGATGCAGTTCAGGAAAGGTTTACAAGACTATTACCTGGAATAGATGAGTTGTCTTTGGGAAGGTTGAAGAGGCTAAGCTTGTATCCACTGTTTGGAAGAGAAAAGGGGGATGATTAAAATATAAGGTTCTGAGAGGATTTGAGAGCATGGATGTGCAGATGTTTCTTCTTGTGTTAGAACTAGGAGTCACTGTATATATAATTTTAAAAAATCAGGGGTCATCCATTTAAAACAACTGAAGAATTTTTTTCTGTAATAGGGTGATGAGTAATAGAACACAGAAAATTGAACAGGCCCTTCGGCCCACAATGTTTGTGTCAACCATGATGCCACTTTAGACTAATCCCATCTGCATGTACGTGGTCTATAATCTCTACATCCCCTGACTGTTCTCGTTTCTGTCTAAATGCATCTTAAATGTTGCTATTGTATTTGCTTCTATCACCTCCCTGCCATGTTCCAGGCACCTACCACTCTGTGTAAAAAAACTTGCCTCACACATTTCCTTAAAGCTTTCCCCCTCTCACCTTTAACCTATGCCCTTTAGTATTTGACATTTCCACCCTTGGAAAAAGATTTTGACTATCTACCCTATCTATGCCTCTCATAATTTTAGAAACTTCTATCAGATCACCTCTCAGCTTTCAACACTCCAGAGTAAACAATCCAAGTTTGTCCAACCTTTCCTTCTAGTTAATACTCCATAATCCAGGCAACATCCTGGTGAACCTTTTCTGCACCCTCTCCAAAGACTCCACATCCTTCCTGAAATGCAGCACCAAGATCTACTCCAAACGTGGTCTAACCAAGGTTTTATACAGCTGCAACATGACTTCTCAACTTTTAAACTCAGTGCCCCAACCGATAAAGGCAAGTACACCATATGCCTTCTTTAACACCCTACCTACTTGTGTTGTCACTTTCAGGGAGCTATGAACTTGCACCCCAAGATCACTCTGTACATCAATGCTCCCTTAGAGTCCTAAACATCAGAAACAACAGAGATCCCTGCACTGACCCCTGTGAAACACCACTGGTTATTGACCTCAGGTCAGAATAGCATCCCTCCACCACTACCCTCTGTCTTCTATGGCCAAGCCAATTTTGAAACCAACTTACCAAGTCTCCATGGATCCCATGTGCCTTAATCTTCTGGATCAGCCTGCCAAGAAGGACCTTGTAGAATGCTTGACCAAAATCCATCTAAACAACAACCATTGCTCTACCCTTGTTAAACATCTTTGTCACTTACTCAAATAACTTAAACAAGTTTGTAGGACATGACCTCCCCCACACAAAGCCATGCTGACTATCCCTAATAAGTCTATTCTTTTCCAGATGGAAATAGATCCTATCCCTAAGAATCTTCTCCAGTAATTTCCCAACCACTGATGGAAGGCTCACCGGCCTATTACTGTTTTTTTCCCCTTTTGTCCTTCTTAAAGAGAGGAACAACTTTGGCTATTATCCTATCCTCTGGAACCTCACTTGTGGCTGAAGAAGATACAAGGATCTCTGTCAAGGCCTCAGCAACCACGTCTCTCAATAACCTAGGTTAGATCTCATCAGGCCCTGGGAACCAGGGTCCTTGGAATTCTCTTCCTCAAAGGGCAGCGGAAGCAGAACCTTTGAATATTTTTTAAGGCAGAGGTAGATGGAGATTTGATAACAAAGGGATGAAAAGCTACCACAGGTAGATGGGAACATGGAGTTGAGGTTACTCTCGGAATAGCCATGATCTTATTAAATGGTAACGCATGCTCTGGGGCCTGAATGACCCATTCCTGCATCTAAGTATGTTCTCATAAACTAATTTTATGATTCAATCAGCTCATTCGAGATGTAATCTCCCTATGTTTTTAAAGGCTCCAATACAACACCCCGATAAACTCCAAATGTTTCTCAGTATTCTGGTTGTGATAATTGACCAGATGCTAATTCCATCATTGATGTCAGTCTAACCCAGTTACCAGATGGGAAACAAATGACTGAAATGAGAAAATGTTAATTGAGAGATATATCTAGATGGTTACTTTGATGTCTACTGCTGTGACATACTGGGACCTTAGTAAAGCTTCTTTCAATAAATATACGTATGTATTCAACCAAAAGGAAGCGGGAACTAACTTTGGCCTATACAACAGTATGTGGCATGGTATTTTCCTTAACCCTTTACAAAATAAGATAACCTTGCACATGGCATGCAGCCAATTCTAGCATCTGTTATACAAGCAAAACAATATTTGATAAATGTGGTGTGCTGATTTGTGGATGGAGAATGGGCCTACTTTGCTGATATTAGTATTTAACATCTATGTGTAATACCATAAATCTTGTTGATATCTGATAAAACATTAGATCCCTGTATGTACCTTTGCACACTACACCAACATGGTAAACACATGTCTATCCTGATTGACAAAAACCATTGGTGGGGGAGGTAGGGAGGTTTGGAGTACAAGTTAGTACATTTAAATCTGTTTGACCATGCTTCCTAGACCATCTTACATGGCATAAGTATTAAACTCAGTATCACTTTTAGATAATTTGCTCCAACTGTCTTCCTGAGACATTGACTCCAACTGGCCCATGGCCTCTATCCAGGTGTTGGTACCTCATCAAAGTGGCTATTTTTTTCCAGTGAAGGGTCTTTGACCTGATACATTGACTCTGTTTCTCTTTGCACAGATGCTGCCTGACCTGCTGAGTGTTTTCCATTTTTATT
Organism: Rhynchobatus australiae; assembly: GCA_034780895.1. Classification (NCBI taxonomy): domain Eukaryota; kingdom Metazoa; phylum Chordata; class Chondrichthyes; order Rhinopristiformes; family Rhynchobatidae; genus Rhynchobatus; species Rhynchobatus australiae. The sequence continues at coordinate 101,109,830 of JAUZTB010000087.1, read as the reverse complement.
TCAGATTTTCAGCAGTTTGATTTTCACGGTTATTTTCATATGCAGACAAAACAAGTGGGGCAGATGGATCCACAGGACTAGGGTGAATCTTCCAGCCCATTTTTACTTTCTTATCCAAGAGACACTGAGACCTATTGTTGTACTCCTGTCATTTTGATAGACTAATTATCACAGCTCAAAATATAAACATAGAGAATCTGATTTTTATTGGTTATCTGTACATGATCTTTAGTAACATTTTAGACTATTGATGAATACAGGCTCACACTGAAACGGTTCCAGATTATGAAATAGGATAAGTGATTTGGTAATAGTTGTACATGGAAATACACTTCTAGCTTCCCAACTCACCTTCCTGAGACTCACAATGGTTTGGATTTCCAGGTCAGTGGTGAAGGAATGGAGTTCACTGCTGACCTTGAGGAAATCTGACAATAAAGCTTCACTGAACTTGAAGACATCAATTTCCCTCTTTTCCAATGTCAGTTGGCATCACGGACAATTCCTATAGGTTGCCAGCATCCAACTGAGATGTCACTGAGCAGATTGAGCAGCTCATTACATTGAGGAATTCCGAATGACAGCAAATCAGGAAGTTAAAAGGAGTTATAATCTTATAAACATAATAATACAGAACAAGATAAAAATTTCAGCTTAGATATGGGTCTAAGGTATTACCAATGAACATCAAGAGATATTATTTTATAATCCACAAAATTTTCAAATAACTACTCTGAGGAAATTGGACTCCACATCATGGTTCCAGGTACTGGCCCTCGATTCGGCTCCATTGATGGTGCCTTGTTGTGCAGCATATGGAGTTCATGCACTACTGTCACATAACACACACCTGAGCCCCAGCAGGAGACTAGCATAAGAGCCCTCATTTCACTAGCACTAGTTGCCAGAGTATTGGTCAACCTTTGGGTATACTTTATCTCCTGGCTGTTTAGAGTGCGCAACTCTGGAGCAGTCCTAGTTTCACCGTTCCTCTTAGGATATCCAGTTTTTGTGTTGGGACCCTGCCTCAGAGCCCCGAGGCAAGATTCCTTCTGGTTGCTACCTGCGTTTGGATCTGAGGAAGCATCCTGACTCCAGTCTTGTACCAGTGCATTGCATTTGGGTTCTCTGTGAGCTTGCTCTTTGCTCAACATTGTAACACTCCACATATATAAAAAAGGTTTTCAGTGCCAGAGAGGCTGTTCAACAGGAATTCAAAGGTACTAAAATCTCAGGTCTACTTCTGTCAACATAGTGTAATATTGTGTATTTTAGAGCAAGAATAACATGCAAAAATTGAAATTTAGATCAAATCTCTGATTATGCCTTGATTGCTTTGGTGAAGCCTCCAAGAATATGACCAATGCAAGAGCAATGAACCAGTAATGGCCAATTTTGGACCTTCATCTTTTTAACCCTACTCCACAGAATGCCACCAGAATTCCTCCACTATAATGGTGATTATGAATGGCTGTTACTGTATCTCCATGGTAATGCTTGCACTTTAGCTGAAGTAAAGAGCTTCAGATGTGCAAATTAGTAGGTAGTTAGTCACTGTAAATTGCTCCTAGTGTATAGGTAGTGGCAGTATATGGGGGAGTTGATGGGAATGTAGGGAGAATAAAAATAGGATTATTATCAATGTAAATGCAAACTTAATGGATGGCATGGACTGGATGGGCTGAAGGACCTGTTTCAGTGCTGCACTATTCTATGGCTCTACATCATTGTCTCATCCAAAATTAACACGCCTTCACCTTCTGCTTTAAAACTTGATTGGTAGTCCAGTAATGGAGACTCCACCCTGTTCAAAAAATTTACTCCAATTTCAGTGAACATAAAAATTGCTTGTGTTGTACACTGGGTAGAAAATTGCACAGGCCACATTACCCCTGTTGAGTGTTTGGAAAAGTAGTGACTGTAGAACATAGAACATTACAGCACAGTACAGGCCCTTTGACCCACAATGTATTGGGAATAATGTTGGAAAGAAGCTATTCCAGGATTCTAAATGGTTATATATATTAACTCTAAGCTATCCACAAGATCTCATTGAAGAGGTTGAACTGTGCCTTCACTGGCAGTGAGAAAAAGGCAGCATTACATTGGTGGATGGTATTACACTCAGCCCAATTTCCTTTTCCATTAGCTGCATTGTATAGAAGATCCCGTGGAATGTAAGTGAGCTGCCGATGCACCTTCACCTGTTTTGCATTAGCAAGATAACTTTCTTCCCCCTAAAGCTTTAAAGAGTTAATTTAATCTTGATTCATTTTGAAAAATGAAAATCCCTCTCTCAAAAGTAATACAACTATTCTGCAGTGGAATACAACACATCTTACACTGCTATTAACAACACAGATGACAGCAGTTCTTTGGCTCCTAAAGCTATCTAGTTTTTGAGTGCAGCTATGCGTGACTTGATAAACGGTAGCAGACTACAAGGAGGTAAGGTCCTATCAAAAGAAGTCAGGCAATTGGAGGCATTCCAATCCTCGACAAGCCTCCAAACCCCCAGAGATAGATCTGGAAAAGCTGCATGTTATATAACTACTGAAAATAAGTTCTTTCCCATCATTGCTTTGTAAGGCAATGAAAATGTTCAGAATTGCCAAAGTGAAATCAGTTATAACAGAACTCCTGTATAGAATGGGCCCAGTGATGGTGGCAGAGATGACATTTTAGTGATGAGGTTAAATTTGAAGACAGTATGGGGAAACAAGCAAATAAAAAGCAAAATGAAGGTCAGTCTGCCATCAGCATTAGTGAAAAAGAAATGGGCAATTATGTTTTTATTTCTGTCCTTCACACATCCAAATTTGCATGTACCTGCAAACAGCTGACAAAAAGGCCTTTACTTCAGGTCTGATGTACATAATGGAGACACAAGAGATTCTGTAGATGCTGAAACCTGGAGCAACACACACAAAATGCTGAAGGAACCCAGCAGGTCAGGCAGCATCAATGAGGAAAATAAACTGTTGACTTTTCAGGTCAAGACCCTTTTTAGTCCTGGTGACTCAATCAGTCCTGATGAAGGGTCTCGACCTGAAACGTTGACTATTATTTCCCTCCATAGATGGTGCCTGGCGTGCTGAGTTCCTCCAACATTTTATCTCTGATGTACACCATACTTAAAGGTGCCCAAAGAAGACTTGAGCGTCTCTGAATTATTGTAGCCAACCCTGATTTGGCTCAACAACCACCAGCAACTTATACATTGACATAGACCTACAGGTGGAAAGACTATCACATAGTGAGAGTTGATATACAGGGAAGATGAAGTTCATTAAGTTGAAGGAGTAAGCATTCTTATTATTTCTTTTCTATTTCTAACTGCGTAAATTCACCTTCCATATATGTAAAGTGTTATCAATACTCAAGTGGATAGACTAGTCAGCTGCAAGCTCATTCATTTTAATCTGTGAATTGCTGCCAAGAGTTGTTCAGTGAGGAGCTAACATTTATAATCAAGTACACAGCACCGATCTTGTGGACTCAAATCCCATGCACTCCCTGGAGAGGGAAATGGATAGTCAATGTTTTAGGTTGAGTCCCTTCATCCAGTCCAGTTGAAACATCTCAGCCTGAAATGTCAACTGTCCATTTCCCTCCACAGATGCTTCCTGACCTGCCGAGTTCCTCCAGCAGTTTGATTTTTTGCTCCAGATTCCAGCATCTGCAGTCTCGTGTCTCTGTGAACTCTCTTATTGTCCACACTGTCAGCCAGTTCTCCCTTCAAACTTTGCCATTTTACTCTTCCTTTGTAATATCTCTGCCCACCAAAGGCTCACTGTGAAAATGGAGATCATGTCTTAATTAATGTCTCTCATACGCTTTAGGTAACGCGCCTTTCGTTATGAGTTGCTGTGTTTGTACCCTTTCCTCCACCTGACTAATTACTTTTCATTGCTGATTTATGGTCAATGAGCTCTTTTTGTCTTTTTAAATCTGGCCAAGACCACCTTTAATTTAATCACGTTTACCATTTCTGCTATTCAAGCACCTCTGTTTACTTTTTATTCCCTACTGTTCCTACACTGAACCTAATTATGTTGTGGTTATTGTTTCCCAACGGTTCCCTTTTTAATTGACCCAAATCTAGCTGCTTCTTTCCTTGTCAAATAGCAATTTATCAACTGAGGAAGTAGTCCCAAATATATGGGACAGCAAACTAGCCTTTCTTACATCATTTAGTCCCAGATTATGTTTGAAATAATTATAGGGCTATGATTATTCTCCAATGTTCTTATTAACTTTATTTCAGAAGACCAGGAACAGACATTATGAGTTGAACGGACTTTCTGTAGTGGTCCAATTCTCAGATTCTTTAATTGTCTCTTAATTGTTTTGCAAAATGGAAACGAGGTGGTGATCGTTCATTTCCTTTTTTGCTGAGGGAAACCTGAATACAGATACTGGGCATAATGTACCTGAAGACTGAATGTTTACCAGCCAAAGAGATCATCTTGCCTGTTCTGGCTTTCTGATAGCGCTATCCATTTAGGCCCTTTCCCCCTCCTTTTCCAATAATCTCGCGGAATATTGGACTGTTACAAGGTTTCCCAGTGCCTCTTGTCTGACTGAAATTTGTTGATTAGGAAATCTTAGTCACAGGGCTTCCTAAGTCATAAATTTGTTTCTAATTTCCTAAGCCATGTCCTAAAAGTGCACAGAGGTGACAGACTTTCCCCTTCATTCCTCATCCAGCCTTGGAGCTTTCCTAATAGGCAAGATCAGAAAACAATTGGAGGAGGAGCTCCATTTCTGAGGTGTATCAAGGCTCACAATATGCAGGGTACATTAGCTACCATTCCCGATTCAAACATCTGTGTGCTTTACCTTGAACCCTTTCAATATTTATTGATTGCAGCTAGTCCAAAGCATCATTCACCGCACTCTAAATGCTTAGATAATGGGAGTATCAGTTTGCCACCTTTTATGTATCTGTGGAATTACCAATAAAGGCTTATTAGGGCAACAATCCACCATTGTCAATGCTCTCCATCTCTGCATGCCCAATTCCACTGATTCAGATAAATACTGACAGGTGGGTATTTTCTCTCACAGCTGCCGGCAGTTAAAAGTGTGAAGCTTGGAAATAGTAGAGTTCTCTGAAATTTGAGTAACCACAGGAGCAGCAGCTGGTCTGGATGTAGCACAATCTCCCATTGCTGCTACAAGCCCAAAGTGTTCAGCCTGGTTTCCAGATATTGTTAATCTTTACATGCTTTATCCAACTGTGAGCTACTCTCACTTACCTGGACTCCCAGTGAGAATTGCACTGGGCAATATGATAGCCCTGGCAACCGAAGGTCACACTGCTCGCCATCTTTTCCTTTATTGCCTTGTGGTTTTTGTTGCATTGGAGTGATTTCCCTCAGCAGGTAAACATGAAAGTTGTGCTTGTCACTGAACTCCTAGTTATTCATCCATGAGCCAGGCCAGCAGCCAAGGACAGGACTTTTTAAATAAATGGCCTTTTGTGTCAGAATAATGACCACCATAGCAAAATGATTTTTTTTATGAGAATGAAAATTAATTAATTGGTGCAGATGAGGAAAAATAATCTGGTTTCTAGGACAGATTGGGATTTCTATCCATTAAACTATGCTGTAAGATACACAGGTATAGACATTGCATAAAATTTGTATCCCATGAGTTATAACACTTTCAGTTGAACAGCCCAAAGGCACCTATGTTCTAAGTTCTAACCTGAAGAATGGCCTATTGCATGAGGTGCAGAAAAGCACTGGTGCCATTTCTATGACATTCCACCATGAATCAGTGCCTTCAGGTTGAAAAACTGGAACAAAAACATCTTTTAACAATCAATTTCTTCAGTGTGGACGATCCTGACTCAGATGTGGTTACATGACTTTATGTATTGTCTCAACATGTTTGCCTCTTGAAACCGTCTTCACTGTTATGCCTTCTCCCTTAAATGATAAATATCATATTCATTCAAAGCCAAAAAACATTGATTTATCTTGTTTTGATGATTTTTAAAAAAAATGTTAGTTCCACTTGACTGGCCCTAACAATAGAAGACTAAGGCAGAAAAATGAGTGGATGTGGGTCTGCTGGAAACCAGAAATAACCTGGTCTTTGATGCTAATTAAGTGAAATAATGCAAGTACCATAACCTGATGTTTGTGGGATCTTGATATGAACAGATTAGTAGCCATGTATCCAACAGCAATTCCATTTCAAAAGTGTATAATTTGCTGTAAACATCCATGGGGAATCTTGAAATCGTGAAAGACCCCTTTATAAGTGCAAGTCTTCTATTTACTTTTCTGATGAGGGATCCAATTATTGCAATACAAAGCAGCAAAAATGACTGTCACCTAAACCACAGAAAGGAATTCTCCTGAAGTTTGTACATTTTTGTTGTTATCAAAAAAACTAAATCCAGTACGAGCTTAAAATATCCATTCATTAGAGTGACAATTACGAACTTAACAAGTAATGGTGGCAATGATCAACAAATTGGCCTCTACAGCCCACTTTATTGCAGCAGGTAATTGGGTGAGTAACCTTCACATCGCAAGCAATTTGAACCAATAGCAACATTCATATTTATTGTAGTTCAGAGATCTACTGTCATCTTTCTTCCAATTCAGAATCTATTGCTACCAGATCATACAAAAATATGTAGGGTTCAGTGGTGTAATATCAAATCAGTAATCATGCAATAATTTTTTTTTTAGCTGCTTTTATTTTTTTTTGCCAATTCTGATTATTTGAATGAATCTTAACCTGTCCTTCTTGTACCTGAAATCAAAGGTTAGAAGTTGAAAGTTCCTTTATTGACATACATCATTAAACTCGTAAATATTCCTACATTACTGCTCATTTCACCCATCTTAATTAATTGGTGGCCCCCACATCCATTACATTGGTGCAGAAGGTAGATGCAGTTGCACCTGCCGGATCACATGAAAAGTAAAGACTTGAAAGGACTACGTGAGTGAGTAAAAGTCAAACAAATGTAATTAAAGAGATCTGAAATACATTAAACAATAGAAAGTACATGCCTTCTATTATTATATCCTTGCTATCACAGCCCATTAACAAAGTATCTGTAATCTGATATATTATTAATGTGTTTCTGTTAAAATTATATAAGTGTAATTAATATAAGGGTGAGTGAAGAACAGCTGCATTTCATAGAAAGACTTGAATTTATATATCATTTCTTTTATGACTTCAGGATGTCCCAAAAGCACTTTACAGCCTATGAAGCACTTTTGAAGAGTAGTCACCGTTGTAATACAGGAAATGTGGCAGCCCATTTGCAAACAGTAAAATGATAAACACCAGATAACCTGCTTTGGTGAGGTTTGTTGAGGGATAAATATTGGCCGGGACAATATCCCTGCTCTCTCCTGAATTGCACGGTGGGATCCTTTTTGCATCCACTTCAGGAGGACAGATGAGGCCACTGTTTAATGTCTCATTGGAATAGGGTAGAATTATCTCAGAACTGCAAAACTGTTAGCCTCAAAAATGTACTCAAGCTTCTGGACTGGGACCTCTTCCCATAATATCCTGATGTGGAGGTAAGGGCTCTTAACTGAGCCATGGATTTGGACGGGTCAGTGATGTGAAAAGTTAAACATTGAAAAATATACTATTCTTTAATCAAGTCCACAGTTGATTATAATGGGTACTGCTCAGTTAGTCTCACCAATTTTTGAATGCAATGTTAAAAGTTTCCGTCATCCAAGTTGTGCGTAAGAGTTCTTTGCATATTAAATACCACTTGATATTACCTGGGGAGCACTGACTTCACCCTATGACCTGGCCAATATATTGCACCAAAGTGACATTTATTGGTAACATATCACACTGGGGTTGTGGGATCTTGCTGTGTGGAACAAGCAAATGGTTTGCCTACACAGCAGCAGAAACACTACTTCAGAATAATTATGAGTAGTTGAAGAACTTTGCATTGTTGCTGAAAGCCACAATCAGGTCCCAAATAAGGGGTCTTGACAAATGTTTTTTTCCTTTGTCAGTGTCGTTCAAAACTGATTATCAAGTCATTCAATTATGGGACAAAAGTCTCTGGGATAATTTAATCAATAACATGAATGGGCATATTTGGGGAAAGCTTTGAAAAAATTGCATGCATTTCAAAATTTATTAATTGCTTGTGAAACACATTGGAATTTCTGTGAGAAGTGAAAGGTGATATATAAACAAAGACCTTTCCATATTAGTGTACCTATAGTTTAGTCCATGCTAGGGCAGGCATGAACCTCCAGTACAACTGACCCTATTCCTCTCAATCTGCTCTGTGTTGAGAGGGTAGAAGTTGGTTACCTTTCTCCTAGGATTAATGCAACTGCACCTACACCTGCCAATACCCTCGACACCACACTCTCCCCAATCAAATGGGTGGCTGTGTGCTGATATTGTGGTACGGGAGTCTTTCTACACAAATATTGAACTACATTTCTCATTCAAAATGAGACAGTTGAGAAGCTAGCCTATTAACTTAACACTTCTATGTGTGTGGCAAAGCATAGGATCCCATGTGGGCACCATCTGTAAGTATGATGCCATGTTAAAACACTGGAAAATTGGATGGAAAATACATCAGCAGATGGAAATCCAACACAAAATATTTAAAATACATATAGTAATATCCCTGCATCATAAATGTAAAGGGAGATATATTTAAGAATGATAGATAAATATATAAAACAGTGTGGCAATATATCTTCCTTTTAACATTCGTCATGCAAATGTACCCTAACAGTAATGGAATCTTTTGTGAATGTTTGAGTCTCTGTGGATGTGTTGCAGTGTGCGATGATATAAATGGAATGTAATCTAGCCTCCCGGTATTCTTTCTCTGACTGAAACCCCATTCAGCAGGTGCACATAAATCTTTCTCAAATTTGTCACTGCATCAGCCTTTCCACTACTGTGGTTTTGTTCATAGTGGGTGCATTCAGCTCTGTCAAAGAACATCCCCATCTGCCTCTGTACTTGTTGTTAGCTGCTTATGAGGTGACCTCAGATCACTTTCCCCAAAGTTAAAAATGGCCAGATGATCCTGGACTGTCAGCTGCTTTATAATTTCCAGCTTGAAAGGCCAAATATCTAGTTTTCTTTTTTTTTATTAAATGGTGTGTGTGTGTGTGTATTGAATTGTTCACTGCAGGTGCAATTATATTAAGCTTCATTTAATGCCAACTAGAAGAAAACTTTATTCCACCTGTCCATTCTGATACATTTTCTTTCTCATCACTGCAGAAAGCTTTAGTAGACTCCAATGTGTCATAGAAACAACCCATTTAGGCCAATCAGTCATTACTAACATTTTTTTGCCCTGCTCGTCCTCCTATCTTTCCTATCTAAATCTATCAGTACATCCCTCAAGTCACTTCTCCCTCACATGTATATCTAATGTCACCAAAATGGATTCATGTTGTTTGTTTCAACCACTCCCTGCAGTGACAAGCTCCACATCCTCACCACACTTGGATACAGAAGTTGCTTCTGAAATATTTGTTGGATTTCTTGGGTCTTACATCCTTTGCATAAGTAGTTTGCTTATGTGCTCAAATAAAGACAAGATGAGATTACTATTAAAAGACACGCATTATGCCATGCAGGGAAGTTATGTCAAATCTTTATAAATCACTGGTTAGATCTCAGATTATAAAGATTTAGCATGTTCATTTCTGGACACTACACTTCAGAAAAGGTTTGGAGAGGGTGCAAAAGAGATTTGCTGCAGTGATACCAGACTTGAAAGATTTTATTTATCTGAAGTGACGAGAGAAACCACAGTTGTGTACTTACAGCAGATAGGGTTAGGGGAAATTTCATAGGGGAAATTATATCAGAGATTTTGAAAGAATAGATAAAAAGTAACTAAGTTTACTGGAATACAGACTGTTAACCAAAGAACATTTTATTTGAAAAAATTGGCAAGAAAAGCCAGTGTGAGGTGAGAAATCATTTTACTTTGTGTATTGGTATGACCTGGACTACACTGACTGAAAGGATGGCAAAACAGATTCAGTAGTAACTTTCAAATGGGATTGGGTATACAACTCGAAAAGACAAAAAAAAACTTGCAGGCTCATGGGAAAGTGTGAGAGTGGCACTGATCAGTAGCTTTCTCAGAGCTAGCAAGGGCAAGCCTGGCCAAAAGATCCCCCTATTCTGCCTCATGTTTCTGAGGTGGACAGATTCTAAGTGCCCACATGGCTCTGTCAGAAGCAGCTGAATGTTCAGCTCCCACTACATTTCATCTTAGATTCAGAGCAGAACCTTCTCCACTGAGATGCTAAACTCATGTTGTATCTGCTGACTGAATTGGATATTAAAGAGCAAAGCACTACCCAGAGAGAAAACAGACTTTTCCCAATGTCTAAATAAACGTGCCTCTGCCTATAAAAAGGACATCTGGTCATTTGTCCTGGGCATGTTGGTTGGTGTATTTGCTTCCATAAACACTGCAGTCTGGCAAGAGAATGCAGAAGATTCAATGTAATTGAAACCTCCTTATTTATTTTACATAGTGCAATTAGTGATCATCAATAACATAAAATTCAGAGGCGGTTATAAGAGAGACCAGCTCCTGATCACAGTGGAGATAGAAAATGACCTGGAGTAAATACGCTGTGAATGTCTTGGCTCTCAGAGAGGGAAGGATGGTGGGAGTATTGGTTTGAATGGTGTACATGGATTGCGTCATAATAGACCAATTGATTGATTTTTGTTTTTACTACTGCAGTTATTTCAAATTGGTCACTCGGTAAAAATGAATCAAGGAAACGAAGGCTTATTGTAGTGGCTGCTGAGAAAGAATGTAACAGAGAGGGCCAGAAAACCACGGAAACTTGTGAGTAGAAAATAATGTCAGAGGAAAGAAACTGTAACTTGTGATTCAAGCCTAGAAAGTAAGAGGAACATCATGTGAGAAAGAAGCTATTGGATAGTAATGTGATTGTACCTTACATATGGTTACACAGCTACTTTACAGGACAGATGTACAGGCATAGGGATAGAGAGTGAGAGCGAGAAGCTGCAATTTTCTCTCTGTTACAATGTGCCTTTGCTGAGAGTTCTGAATAAGGTAGATGTCTTTGGATCTTCTGTTTTGGGATAATTCTGAATACAATCATTTTTATTTGTGTAACACAGAGGAAGTTTGTACTGGCTCATTTATTTTACTTTGCAACATTTAGACATCTTATTTTGAGTAGGAATGAATGTAGAATCTGTAAAGGTCATTTTGAAAGCAGATCTTATGGCATAGATATCTTGAATAAAAGTACCATTGGATCTGATCTTTGAAATTAGACCAAGATGTGGGGTAGGTCTTCTCTTCAAGCACACATTGATGCGAATGCCAGATCATCTACAATCCCAATGTTTGGTTTGCCATTGCTATCTGATTTGAGGATCTTGACCATGTTTATCCATTGTTCACAATGGTAAATGCAACAAAATGTAGGGTGCTTGTCTAACGTGGGCAAGCTTCTGGCAAGACAAGATCAGATTAGAAGGGAATGGAAAAATCACATCTAAGCATATGGCTTGCTGATATCCAGCAAATGCAAAATTTAAGGGGATATAGCATCTGAAGAAAAAAATGCCTACATGGGGACACAGGTGTTGGTAGGTTTTAGTAAGGCTTCCAAGATGTTTCTGCATACCTTAATCTTAGCAAAGGCTGGTTTGGTAGCAATGGTGACTCACAAATTGCAGTGGTGACATAAAATATGAGCTGAATCTTTGGCCAAGGTTTGAAACCTTTCATAGAACATGGAAAATTACAGCACAGTACAGGCCTTTCAGCCTATGATGTTGTGCCGACCTTTAAACCTACTCTAAGATCAATCTGACCATTACCTCCCACATAGCCCTCCATTTTCCTA
>JAUZTB010000087.1:100993694-101004612 GCA_034780895.1 Rhynchobatus australiae | reverse complement strand
AAAGACATACGGGTTAGGAAGTTGTGGGCGTGCTCTGTTGGCGCCAGAAGAATGGCGACACAGACATGTGACTAATAAAGATATCTTATTCAAGGGTCTGATTATTCTTTTGGTAGGTTTGAATGGTAGTCTCCTGAAAACTGCTTACTAGTTCTAGATCTTTGGTTAACAATCTTACAACTTCCTTACTGCTCTGCATTTTAGCATTTGGTGCAGGAAGGAGAGAATAAAAGCTGTGACACTTGCTTGCACCAATAGCTTTCACAGCTAGGTCTCCACAGATCCAAGCACACTATTGGGTAAGGAAATTGACTCTGCCTCATCAGAGAGGCTGTCGCAGGGTTTTGTTTATTGCTGATGGTCTCCCTATGAACCTTGCCACTGGCAGCCAAGACAACTCTTGCACCTGTTTATTGTCTCAAACTTGAGCTAAAATACCTCAGGTAACATTGGTGATGTTGGTTAAATATATTGCATTTGCTAAAAAAAATTAACACTGTGGAAAACTAGCAATAGATTGAGGGTTATTTGGATAATCTTGTAATGTGTAATAACTGTAAAGTCCAGGATGCTACTGTTGTCCAGATTGCCATCCACTAACAACACTAAGGAACGTATGCTCATTGGTAGGCCATTCAGCTCCTTGAGATTCAATTTGATCAGGATTGTATTTTATCCTATCTCATATAACCAACTGTGGCTCTGGATTCTTTTACATCCTTGGGTAAAAAGATTCCCAGACAATTATCACTTGGGCAACCATTGTTTCTGTGGCAGACAACTCCACATCCTTTGCATGAAGGAGTGTTTTCTAACCTCTCTCCTGAAATACCTGTTTTTGATTTCAAGATTTGGTCTCCTTGTCCAAGACTCCTATAACAGCAGGAAGAAGGTTCTCACTACTCTTTCAATCCCTTGCAAAGCCCTAAAATCCTCACTCCTTAACTCACTGCATTGTAGAATTTATGTAATCTTTTCTCATAAGCTAACCTGCAAAGCCCTGACAATATTCTAGTGAATTGCACAGTACTGGCCATCCCCAGGTAACAAACAGGTTCCATTTTTACAGATGTCCTTAAGTCGATTTTGTCTGTAAGTTGGAAAATACACACGGATCACTCAATATGTTAACTGTACCCCCACAGTATTGTAATGAATGGCATCAGAAACACACAAGGTTGATAAGAAAGAACAATTACTAAACGTGGAGAGAAAGAGGTAACTAACTTTGCCATTATGGCAGAACTAATACACATATGTCGGATGTTTGAATTTAATAATATTGTGGGAGCTTGTTTGTATGTGTGGGTGCCTGTAGGTAGGGTATTTGTAACCCAGAGACAGCCTTTAATATTGAGGACAATGCATTGTTTCTGTATTGCAGTGTCCAGTACCATGTGCAGTACCCTAGGTATGGTCTTGCCAGAACTATCTAAAGCAACAGTAAAATTTCCACCTTTTGCATTATTGCCCACTAGTTGTAAAGGCTAACACTCAATACCTCTTTTGATTATATTTTACAACTGACTGGTATGATTTAGAGATCCAGTTCCATGAACTACCCAAGTTTCTTTAAGATTTCCTCATTCCTCATACTTTTACCATTTAAGTAATGCATTGATCTATTCTTTTAATACCTTGGCACACCATCTATAAGTGTGTGACTAATGCATGGGTTCACATGAAGATTGCTGCTCTCCAATGGTTACACTAACATCATTTTAAGATAATCCTATGTACTGGATTTTTGAAAAAGAGCACCAGCTACTAGACAAAGTCCAAGGAGATTTAATCCATTTTATTCAATTCCCCTTTGATATTAGTGGTGTCAGCTGAGCAGACGTACAGTAGCTTCGTGGCAACCAACGTCATAACTGGAGACATGCAAAGAATCCGTAGGATTGGTTGCATTAAGATCACCTGGGACGACAGGTCAACCAGAGGGCTGGAGATTAATTCAGTTTGCAGGAATGTCCACCAGTTTGGCAGAGTAATCTAACCCTAGTGTGTGCAGAGCAGGAGGAGACCAACTGCAATCCAGGGCTGGCCAATATCATATTGTGTTGCAAGGTGCCATCATTAGAATGCCATGGTGAATATGTAGAGCAGAGTGGATGTAAGTAGCTTGAATCCACCAAACAGAAAATAGACATCTTTAATATTATTATTCCAATCCAATTTCCAAACCTGCCTTTGCTTCACTACCCTACTCTCCTGTGGTCAAGCCAGATTGTCAGCAATTTCAGCATCCTCCAATTCAACCCCAAGTTGGGCTTCTTGCCTCATTTTCACTCCAAAGCAAAGACCACATTCTTCAAAATTTCTAATACTGCTTGTTCCTTACCCCGTCACCACTGAAATCCCAGTTTATGCCTCTGTTCTCAAACTGGGCAATCTCCAATTTGCCATCTTTCATATCAGCCAAAACTCTGCTGTCCATATGCTAATCAATTTTGTCATTCTTTTAAATTCATTTTTGAGATCTGGGCATCTCCACCAAAGCCAGCATTTTTTGCTTGCACCTAATTATCTTGTGCAGGTTGTGGTGAATTACCTTCTTGAAGTACTGCAGTCCTTCTCATAGAGTCATGCAGCATAGAAACAGGGCCTTCAGCCCAACTCGTCCATACCGATCAAGATGTCTGCCTGAGCTGGTCCCATTTGCCCACCTTTGGCCCATATCCATGTACCTGCACATATGTCTTTTAAATGTTGCAATTGTACCTACCTCTGCAGCTTCATCTGACAGCTTGTGCCACTCTCTGTGTGAAAAGTTGCCCCTCATGCCCCTTTTAAATCTTTCCTCTCTCACCATGAAACTATGGTCTGTAGTTTTAGATTTCTCTACCCTGGGGTAAAGACTGTGACATCCAGCTTATCCATGCCCATTATGATTTTATATGTGCGTATAATGTTACACTTCAGCCTCCCGTGGTCTAGGGAAAAAAGTCCAAGCCTATCCAACCTCTCCTTATAACTCAAGCCCCCCAGTCCCAGTAACATCCTTGTGAATCTTTTCTGCCCCCTTTCCAGCTTCTGATGAAGGTTGTCCAACAGATCAAAACTATGCATGATATTCCAAGTCTCTATCTAATTGTCATAAGACATCTTTACTCCTGTATTCAGATCCTGTCATAATAGAGACCAAAATACCATTCGCCTTCTTAATCATTTGTGGACCTGCATGTTGGCTTTCAGTGGCTTGTGTACAAGGACACCTCAGTCCCTTTGAACAACAATGATTTGAGTTCTTGGTCTTTGAACATTCTTTGCAGACAATCAAAGGTCATGATGGTACATTGATGATGCCTTTTACAACCACCTCCAACGTATGCCTTCATAGTTTGAACAGTTTCTCATTTGTCTCAGAGGGGGTACAGAGAAAAAGGATGGCAATAGTTTCAGGCTTGAAGATTTCACTTACAATGTGAAACTTAGGGTAAATAGAGAGAAGCTGTCTCCATTTATGAATGTTCGAGAATCAAGAACCACAGATTTGAGGGGCTCTGAGGAAAACCTAATTGCAGAGTATGACTATGAGGGTGTGTGTAAATGCGGTGGTAACAGGCAGTACAAAGAAATCTGACTAGGTTGCTCTACAAGAAGCCAGCACAGATTCAATGGGCTGAATGGTCTGCTCCTATTCCCTATTTGATCTATAACTATTCACTTTAAGTTCCACACTTTCATTAGACCATTAGTTTTCCATTATTCCTGGTACATTTATTGTGTCTTCTACATTACAGAAAACAAAATCTATATTAACTGGTTCTCTGCTTACTTCCATGATGCATTCTCAGGGAAACTGTCTGAGATGAATTACCTTCCACACTACTTCTGTCAACATATTTTGCCCAGTCCAGAAGAAATACAAGTCCTGCACCGTTATACTTTAACCTTTGCTGCAAGTTCTTAATTAATACTCTCCAACTGCATTGTTTTCATTGGAGTTCTTATAAACTGCTCCCACCAGCACTTTTTGCCCCTTCTTACCTTCACCCAAACCAACTCTATGTTCTGTTCTCCAAGCCAAGATCATTCTTCATAATGCTTTGTACATTACTATCTTTGTAATAGCTCAACCCCATTTAGTTCCTTTTTTTCATAAATTCTTTTATCATGGAAGTTTAATATATTCAAATTACGCTTTTATTTTAAATTCTTCAAATTGTTTTCCTGTGATTTGCCTTTGTTCAGTGATACACTGTGACTGCTAATCTCCCATCACTCCCATTACTCTCTCCCTTTCATTACCAAAATTGCTCCTTTGGTCTTTGGCTTGGCCCTTTATTCTTTTGTTTATAACTTCCTTTTCATTTGAACCCATCCCAACCTTACAACTTTCAGTTTAAAGCCTTATAAACAGAACTAGCTCTCCAACTTGCCAAGACATTATTCTTGTTTGCTTTAAGTAGAGCCCATCCCAATGGATTAGCTCTCTTTTTTTTCCCATGATCCAAAAACCCTGCCTCCCACGTCACTCTTTGAGCCAAGCATTCAACTCTTTGCTGGTTTGCTTCCTTTATCTATATATGCCTGACTTGGTCAACAATCCAGTGACTCCTTCAGATTCTGCAATATAATGTTGACCTTAGCTCCTTAAACTTGCTCAGCAAAAGCCTGTTCCTTGTATTCCTCTGTCATCCTGTGTGGATCATGACAACTGGATCCTCTGCCTCTGACTGCTTGGTCTTCTTTAGTCCTGTGATGTCCTTTAGGATGGCATGGGGTCAGGACTCCTAGGCACAGGTAGTGTAGCGGTTCGTGTAACGCTATTACAGTGCCAACAACCCAGGTTCATATCCAGCCACCGTCTGTAAGGAGTTTGTACATTCTCCCCATTTCTGCGTGGGTTCCCTCTGGATGCTCCAGTTTCCTCCCACATTCCAAAGACATACGGGTTAGGAAATTGTGGGCATGCTATGTTGGCACCAGAAACGTGGTGACACTTGTGGGCTGCCCCCAGAATACCCTACACAAAGATGCATTTCACTGTGTGTTTCAATGTACTTGTGACTAACAAAGATATCTTAAATATCTTAAGGTGCTGGGAATAGGATATATTCCCCAGAAATCACTGTCCACTGTCCCCACAAAGTTCCTTTGCATTTCTTGAATTTTAATGGCATCTCAACAGCATGTCATGGTTAGATTGCTGATGCATCCTCTAATCATTGCTTGCATTTATACAGACAACAGGCATCCTGTTGGACAACGGCAAAGGTTGTGACTGCCGTTTCACTGCATCCTAATCACTGCTTCCCTTATCTGCCTCATCCCTGATCATTGACTAAATCTAGACTGTTGATAAGCCTGAGGTAACTCTTCTTCTTCCTTAACGTTAGCAGCTCAGACTCCAGCTCTGCAAATCAGAAGTTGCTGAAGATGCAGGCAGTGGAAGGAGATGTGATTGTAATTTAATCCACCACACTGCTGAAGGATAGTACCCAGAGACATCACATTTCTGATTGCAGAGAGCAAAAGTCCGAGGGGTCGAAGGAGCTGTTGCGCTTCGGAAGCCAGAGTTGCTGCTAAGTATGGACACATGGCACAAAACTGGTCCTAACTGGCAGTAAAGGAGATTGGCCAGGAACTGATATGTGTATGAAACAATAAATTTCCATACATACTTCTTCAAGTTATTGTCTACTTGCACCTTATTGTCTACTTGCACTGCACTTTCTCTGTAACTGTAACACTATATTCCACATTCTGTTGTTTCTTTTCCCTTGTACTACCTTGATGTACTTATGTTTTGAAATAATCTGTATGGATGATGTGCAAAACTAGGTTTTCACTTTATCTCAGTACATGTGACAATAATAAATCAATTCCATTTCCAATTCCAGTGATGTGGGTGCTAAGGTAGGTTAGTGGTGCAAGGCAGAGAGAGCTTTACTCTGGATCTAACTGCTACAGAATGGCCAAAGACTGCATTACATTGGCATGAATTTCCTCTCTAGCACAGGTGGCCCACACTGCAATGAGAGTGTGTGTACCCTTGCCACCCCATCATCCCTCAGCAATAAGAAGTAACCTCTTTGCAGGCTTGGCAATAGGAATTCCAAACACCTGCACGCAAACTCCCACCAATCTCCGACAGCAGAAACTCAAAGAGTTGTAAATGAGACTTTTCCTGGCTTTGCTAATGAGCTCCAGGTGGGAAATATGTATTCCAGAGAAAAAAATGTCGAGTGTAGTTTGGCTTTGACGGCTGCTCACTTCATTACAGGAGCTGTGGTAGTCGACGTAAAAGCAGGCAGTTGGCACAGTGCAATATATAACAGTGCAGGAGGGGAGAGGGTCACTCACCCGCCAGATTCAACTTCTTTTCAGGGGGTGCTGCAGCTCATCTGGTTGCAGTTCTGCTTACTGTCTTCCTTCCGTTGTAAGGGCCGATGCTGGCAGGGATTTCTGTGCGTTATGTGTGTGTTTTCCCCTCTCTGGGCAAAGGGCCATCGCTATGATGTTATGTGAGTCGGCAGCTGGATACAGATAGGCCTCTCATTATGCAACAGCCACATGCCTCGCATTAGAACTATTTCATCAGAGCACTTCAAACAAGCGGCATGGAAAGAAAGAGGAAAGTTATTTCCTAGGATGGCTAGTGCTTTCTATTCTTCCTCAAACCGCTTTTCTGTTCTGTTTTGTGACGGTTTGGTTTGTGGTCGTCAAAGTCATGGTTGTCGTGTTTCAAATGCCACTTTTGCAATTAAATGACATTGTTATTCAATTATAAACTTACAGACACTTTCAAAGTTTAGGCGCATAGACAAAGATAGAGACAAACTGGAGGACAAGCACTTTAGAGAAAGGAGATGAAAATTGTGAGTGTAATGACATACATGAATACAAAAGTGGTTGCTTCATTGCCTCTGATACACTTAACGGGCAGGCACCAGAAGCAGGGAACAAGGTTGGGATTACTGATTCTTAAAGAGAGGTTAAATACCAGAAATGAGGTCATTTGTTCAATGTTTAGTCTTCTTTCTTTTGTGTGACTAAGAATGGATCTCAGCTGCTTCTCATTCCTCCAGACAGATCATTGTTTGGACCTTATTAATGGCTTGCTGTCATGTGCATATTTATAATGATTCATCTGCAATATTGCACACAGTCAGACACAAAAATCTACTCATTCCTTTATGGTCTTTTTAATGTTACTTTAATTCTTTTTATTTCTTTCACATGTTCTATCCATTTGCCTTACTCTCTCTGCACAGCTGAGACACTTTTTGCTCTAAGTGTATCAATTTGTCTGTCATTACAATTTTCATCTCCTTTCTCTAAAGTGATCCTTCATTTTGGATAAGCTTCTCTCTATCTTTGTCTATCTCATCTCAATTTCCTTCTCTTTCCTGCCTGCTTGTCAGACTGTTTCTTCTTCCCTCCCCCTCAATGTTATACATTTTTTAAAATTCATCTTGCCTTTTTTTAATGTTTCAGTCTCTTTTCTCCCATCATCCCCTGAGGTTCTTGTAAATTAACTGCTACTTTGCTATTTAAAGGCACTCTTTAAGTCTTAATTTCCCCTTACTTAGAGAGAGATGAGTCAGGTGTGCGACAATGGGAGGGGTTAACAGAGGCACTGTTGCGCTGTCCCTCTCAGAAAGGGGAAGAAATTCAAACTGGATAGAATAGAAAGTCTCAGCTGGAGGAAAGAAAATTATTTAAAGAAAAAAGTAAAATAAAGGATTAAAATTGTAGCTCTGTTATTAACAAATGATAGGATGTTTGGGCAAAAGGAAAATTGACTGATTTTTTACTGATTATGTATGGGATGTACTGGTTGCTGTTAAATAATCTCTGGATGCAATCAGCACTGTAATGATTGCCCATTCTTTTGCCTTTAGAAGATGGTGATATTAGGCCATCTAATGAAATATCAAACTCTGCTTCCAGAAATATGGACTGGAGTCTAATGCAAGACAAACAGGTTAGGTCGTGTCGAGTGAGCTAGCTGTAACTTATTTGTGCCCAGATTTCTTTTTCTACACACTGACATCCATATCCATCTTGATGCTACTTCAGTTCAACTCAGTTGCTGTAAGGACACCATTCTGAATCCCAGCTTCTCCGCCTCTGTTTAATGTGTACTGATGATAAATATTTCATGCTGGTACTTTCCATGTAGTTTCTCTTTCTCTCAGTCAAAGATTTGCCTCCATCACAGCTGATAGGGAGCCTGACAGAGTCCATCTTATTTCCTGCACTTCTGCCCTCAGCCTTCATCCCTCTCCCTCCCAGAACAACAATTAGGATTATTTCTACCCAATCAGTCTCCTTCATTTCATCCAGCATAACGCCATCCCCTCTTGTTCCCTTTTTGAGTTCTGAAGGGACCATTTCACCCGTGACTCCTTGGTTACTTTTCCCTCATTCCCAATATCTGATCCCCTTCTCGGGACACATTTCAGCACAAGCACCTGTTCCTTAACCCCTCATCATTTACCTCAGAACCCACAAAACTGGAAGCAAGTCTTCCTTGTTCTCAAGGAGCTGTGTGAGAACAAGAAGCAGCAAATGTAGAGGGAGTCAGTATGATTGATTAGTCCTTAAAACTCACATGATCATTCTGTGTGGCATTCAGAGACAGAGACACAGTTTAACGATACCAATCTCTGGACCATTCCTGTGAAGGTGGAAAGTCAAGAAATAATTGAAACATACTTATTCTTTAGACCCATATTTATGTCATAGAAATTGGTTCCCTTTTAAAAGATCTCACTCATTCTCAGTTTTCCAGCAAGCTATATCTTAGTAACTTAATCACTAAAATCAATGCTTCATCAATATTTTTACTTCACTACTCAACAGTACAGTAAAAACACATGAAGCCTAATACTAGAGAAAGGCTACATCTTTGGTTAAACACAGCATATTAATCTCTTGGAATCTTACAGCAGGCAATGAAGCCTTTTGACTCCAAACCATTGCTGTTATATTTTCTACTGTTGAAATTTACAGCTCCTACAGACATACTTTTATTTCTCCATTGCACATAAGCAGATTGGAAGGCAAGTTATATATTGATCTTTATTACAAGAGCATTTCAGACCTGGAATAATTGTGCTCTCTTTGCCGAAAAAAAGGATAAAATTTTGATAAAGATTCACTGGAGTTTTTCCAGGAATGGCAGGTCTGTCAAATGAGGAGAACTTGAGTAAGCTAGGCCTCTCATCTTTAGAGTTTAAAAGGATGAGAGTGACCACATTGAAACAAACAGAATTCTTAGTGACTTAACAGGCTTAATACAGGGAGGATGTATCACCTGTCTGAGGAGCCCAGGATTAGGGATCACAGTTTTAAAGTAAGGGGTAAGCTATTTCTTCAGTCTTACTTACGATGCAGTCATCTCCCTGAATCTGTTGGGCTGGGCTGCTCCCCCATCAAAGATTCACTTTGGATTCACTATGCTCTGACACAGAAGTCTGTGGAGAGTCAGTCATTGATTGCATTCAGAACAGATATTAGTAGATGTTTGGATTTTATAGATATCAAGATAGAAAACCAGTGTTGAGGTAGAAGATTGGCTGTGCTCTTATTGAAAGGTCCATTCCAGCTGCTACTTCTTTTATTCTTGTTTTCTCTCTTTCATTCATCCCTATTCAGTTTACTGTGAAAGCATTAGACTAAATCAGTTGAATTAATCTAGTGAACACTCTCTGAACTGCTTTGACACCAAACATATCCGTCCTTAAATATGGAGACCAAACCGGCATGCATTACTCCAGTTGTGGTCTCACCAGTGACTGTGCAATTGTAGCAAGAGCTCTTTACTTTTACGCTACATCCTTTTTGCAATTAAGGGCAGTTCACCTTCCTAGTCACTTGCTGCAGTCACCTTCTGTATTTCATGCACAAGCAAACTCAAATCTCTATCCAGTAGCATTCTGTAGTTTGCTTTCTTTTAAACAATATTCTCCTCTTTTAATTCTTTCTACTAAAGTGGATGCCTTCACGTGTCCCCAGGGAATCACACAGAGACCCCAATGGACCCAAGGAAGACCGGGAATCCTGTCCCATCCTCCTGCCCTACCTTTCTCCACCCCTTCCTTCAGGCCCGTGGGTTGTCAAACCCATCGGTATGATCTATTCTATTGATGGTTTGTGACTTTGATAAACATTCAATAACACTTGGAGAAAGTTAAAACATTAAAATATTAGAATCATAGAAACGTAAAGGCCAGAAACGGACCCTTATGAGATTGTGTGACACAAGCTGGTACAAGATGATAAGAGGCATAGATTGAGTGGACAGTCAGAGGCTTTTTCCCAGGGCAAAAATGGCTCACATGGGGGGGCATAATTTTAAGGTGACTGGAGGAAGGTATAAGGGAGATGTCAGGGGTAAGTTTTTTGCACAGTGGTGGGTGCATGGAACGCACTGCTGGCAGAGGTGGTGGAGGCAGATACATTAGGGACATTTAAGAGACTCTTAGTTAGACACATGAATGATAGGAAAATGGAGGGCAATGTGGGCGGGAAGCGTTAGATAGATCTTGGAGCAGGATAAAATGTTGGCACAACATTGTGGGCCAAAGGACCTGTACTGTGCTGTAATGTTCTATGTTCTATGACTTATGGAGAAAGCTTGAGAGGATTGGGACTTTTCTCATTGGAGCGTAGGAGAATGAGGGGTGATCTTATAGAGTTGTAAAATATTATGAGGGGCATGGAACATTTAAAAGGTATTTGGATAGATATAAGGATGGGAAAGGTTTAGAGAGATATGGCAAATATGACTAGCTTGGGTGGGAGTCTTGGTTGGCAAGGACCAGTTGGGCTGAAGGGCCTGTTTCTATGCTGTATAAATCCATGACTATTGGTTAATTGGTGAGAGATTGTGAAATACTGATGTTGAAGGAGATCTGGGTGTCCTTGTGTACAACTCACTGCGCAGTTAGGCTGGCAAATG
>JAUZTB010000087.1:100776711-100787409 GCA_034780895.1 Rhynchobatus australiae | reverse complement strand
AGGCAAAAGATGCATTTCACTGTGTGTTTCGATGTACACGTGACTAATAAAGAAATCTTATTTTATCTACTTGACCACTTTGTGGTATCAGTAGGTGTAGCTTACTGCAGGAGTGTGGTTAAATAAATAGGAGACTCACCAGAAAGCATCAAGTGTTCTCTGTATTTCTACTTGGAACTTTTACTCCAAAAACATCAATTTCACACTGTCTGTGGCTATGCTTTGATATCACATATGCTCCACCAGGACATCAGGAACCACCTCAGATACCTCCAGAGTTCATTTCACTCCTCCAGCACACAAGTATAAACAATGGGCGTTGTTTGGACTGTAATACATGTTTGAATTCTGTTGTTAAGGAGTTATCAATTCATCCCTTCCAGCCAAATACAGAGGGAATCAACCAGTTTCATATTACCTGAGACTATCCTAGTGTAGTGAATGATCCTTATTAATCCCCCATTCAGCCAGAGGCTAGAAATTATGCTTCTATATTGTAACTTGTGAAAGGTTGCAGGAGGTTAGAGCTTCTGTTTACATTGAATTTAAAACCCATATAAGACACATGAATATATGAGTTTTGGACATTTTACTGAAAGTGCCTATTCTAACTTCTTGTTTACAGCTTGTGGTATCTACACAGAGCAGATTCTGATATATTTCCTACATGCTGCCTGGCCCTGCAATCTCCACCCTCCCTACACAGTCACAGATTGGTGAGCAGACTTGCACAGGCACACAACCCAGGGCCCAATTCACAACTAAGAGATGTAACAAAGAAAACCATGATAATCAAGAGACTGCATAGAAAACAGCAAACAACACTTTTGTACATTTGAGGGAAACAAGGTGAGATGCTGCCTGCTTTAGAGAGGATGCATTTTGAGGAGAGACTAAGGGAGCTGGGGCTTTACTCTTTGGAGAGAAGGAGGATGAGAGGAGACATGATAGAGGTGTACAAAATATTAAGAGGAATAGATAGAGTGGACAGCCAGCGCCTCTTTCCCAGGGCACCAATGCTCAGTACAAGAGGACATGGCTTTAAGGTAATGAGTGGGAAGTTCAAGGTTTTTCACCCAGAGAGTGGTTGGTGCATGGAATGTGCTGCCTGGGGCAGTGGTGGAGGCTGATACATTGGTCAAGTTCAAGAGATTGTTACATAAGCATATGGAGGAATTTAAAATAAGGGGATATGTGGGAGGAAGGGGTTAGATAGTCTTAGGCAAGGTTTAGAGGTTGGCACAACATGGTGGGCCGAAGGCCCTGTATTGTGCTGTATTGTTCTATGGTCCTATGGTGTCTGTGGAAATAGCAGTTGTAAAGCACCTCATTTAGTGGCAATTTTAACCTGACATCCCACACATGAAACTGGCCAGCAGTTTTTCACAATAAAACTCCTCCCACTTGAAGTCACTGGACATAAAAATCCAGCATGGTGTAATATCAGTGATCCATTTATTCCCAAGGCGTCCCTACCCAATGAATTAGGTTGTTGTCGGTGGTGTCTCCTGGCATTTCCATCCAGAAGGAGGAAGAAATAGAAGAGTCCTCTGGCCATCTAGTGTGTGGGAGGGGTCCTTAAGTCCACTTCTGTCAACAGCTCAATCCCCTGAATCTGTGGACTGGCACCTGATTTGAGATACAGGTGAAGCAGCCTTTTGCCATTGGGAACCATTGCCTCAAACATGCAAAGGTATGAATGTGACAACTTACACATCCAAACTGAAAGGCCAGGCTGACACATGGAACATTCTGTCTAGAATTTAACATGACTCAATACAATTGGTCCAGTGGTCATAATGGGCCAAAACCAATGTCTCCTCATGTCTCCAATGTACATATCAGCTTGAATGAAGATCAAAATAAATGCAGATGCTGGAAATCTGAAAGAACTACAGAAACTGCAGAAAACACTCAGCAGGTCAGGCAGCATCTATGGAAGAGAAACAGAGTTAATGTTTCAGGTCGAAGACCCTTCATCAAAAATAGAACTAGAGGTAGATAGAGGGAGAGAAAAATGTTAGTTTCAAATTGCAGAGCTGCTAGGGAAGTGGGTGGATAAAACAAAGGGAATATCTGTGATAGGTTGAGTCCACCATTGCTGTGGAGATGGTGAGGGTGAGATGGCAGTTCGAGGGTGACAAAGCAGGGTGATGTTTTGCAAATAGCAGGTCAGGGTGTGTGATTGAAAAGGGATTAAAAAATGAGCTAATATCACAGACTTGCAGCAGAAATGGCCAGTTCTGATGCTGAAATAGAAACTAGGTTATCTGAAGATAGAAAATTCAATGTTGAGTCTGGAAGGCTGCAACGTACTCAGGTAGAAAATGAGGTACTGCCCCTCAAGCTTGTATTTGGCCTTTTATAACAGTGCAGGAGGCCACAGACAGAGTGGGATGGAGAGAATTGAAGTGGCTGGTAGCTCTGGGTTGTCCTTGTGGACAGAACACAGGTGCTCCACAAAGTGATTATGCAATCTGCAATTGGTTTCTCCAGTGCAGAAGAGAACACATTATGAACACCAAACATAGCACACTGAATTGGAAGAGGTGCAAGTGAATTGCTGCTTCACTTGGAAAGATTGTTTGGGCTCCAGGATGGCGAGAAGTGAGATGTTACATCTGTCCTACTTCTGATGAAGGGACTTTGACCTGAAACATTAACTCTCCACAGATGCTGTCTGTCCTGCACAATGTTTCCAGCATTTTTTTGTTTTTGGGATACATCAAGTCATTTCATAGTTTTTGGCTGAGGTCAACTACAAGAGCATATTTTAATACGCTTTCAGTTAGAGTGAGCTGTTGACTGGTCGAGACTCATCCTGACATTAGCTAGGAACAGTGAAGTGACTGATCAATTACAGGAAGTATCTGAACAGTACAAAAATGTAAAATATTCTCATAAGAGAGTGATCCAATCTGCCTGGGACAATGAAACAATCACAAGACAGGAAAACAAGAAGTCATTGATAGATTGTCTGTTCAAATTATCATTATTTATTATTTGCTATTTTTAATGAGTATTACTTTTACACAATACAAATGTAGAATGTGCTCCACTTCTGTGACATGCATCTAGAAATAACTGTAAAACTAGAGCTGTGTGTAGTGCTAAAGGAACACTGCATGGAGTGCTACATGATGAGGTGAGCCAGTGCTGTATGTGGTGCTGAACTCATGCAGAACAAGTGCTTAATGCAATGTTGAATGAGTGCTGGGTGTAGTGTTGAATGGGTGCTTGGAGTAGTGCTGAATGAGTGCTGAGGGTAATGTTGAATGAATGCTGAGTGTAGTGTTGAACCAGTGCTGAGTGTCATTTTGAATGGGTGCTGGGTGTAGTGTTGAATGGGTGCTTGGAGTAGTGTTGAGCCAGTGCTGAGTGTCGTGTTGAGCCAGTGTTGAGTGTAGTGCTGAATGATTGCTATGTCTTTTGAGCATATGCTGTGTGTATAGCTAACTGAGAGCTACTTGTAGTGCTAAATGAGTGCAACATGACTTGATGAATGAGTGTTGCCTCTGTTGCTAACTGTATTACTGGGTCATTGATAAAATATCATGAAATTGGTGAAAAGCTGAGCAAAAAACTCATTGGAACACTTTTCTCGCAGAAGCATTTGGCAAAACTTTACTTCCTGACATTAGGTGGCTGCAGAGATCACAGCTGCCACATCATTACCATGTTGACTGCTGGGAAACAAGTCAGCACTTAAAGAACACTTTACATGGCAACCTCAGTACAGTAGATAAAACTGCTGGCATGGAGCTGAGGGAAAGCCACAGCAGGCTGGTGCGTGTCAGAAGGAAGTGTGTGACTAGTGTGGCTTGATCCAAACCCATGTATGAGTTGCCCCTAAGCACTGTAAGCTAGGGGCCCAAGAGGTCAGTGATTGCATCAACTTACTCTGAGGTGAATGTTTAGAGAGCCTACAGACATCTTCAGTGATGTTTGTGAACAATAGTGAAACACAATAGTCTCAATCTACACAATCATTCCTCGAACAGCAAACTTGCCATCCCTGGAACCAGTCTAGTTAATCTTAACCACACTCTTACTAAAGCAAGTACATTCTTTCTGAGGTAAGGAGAACAAAACTGTGCACAATATTCCACATGCAATCACACTCAGGCCCTATTCTAATTGCAATGAGACTTTCACACTCGTGTAATCAAGTTATCTCATAATAAGGGTGAATATACATAAACCTAGATGTAAATATCACCAGTAGTCTGCTCTGGTCCAACCACATAGACGCTGCAGCCAAGAAGGCACACCAGCATCTCAATTTCCTGAGAAAGGAATTGTGGTACCTTACTGAACAACTTAACTTACCTAAAAGCCTCATCAGTTTCGAATGAAGCCCCTGATAATGATTATCCAGTTAAATCCACTCAGATAGACTTAGGGAAATGAGATCTATTTTGTTTAGAACAGAATGGGATTTCACTGCTGTAATACTCTTTGGATAAATGTAGGTCTTTATTTCATATTATTTAGAGACCACTTGAAATTCATAAAGTAATGGAATGACCTACTGATAGATGTTCCTAGTTCAACAGATTGGAGAGGACCAAAAAAAATCATGTGTTTAAATCACACAAGAGAGGCAATGATGAAATGATGCTGGTTCCTCTTCCCTCAGAGAGTAGGGAGCCTCAGGAGCTTGTTGCCAGCTGATGCAATGGGGCCTGGTGTTAGTTGCCTTGTGTGGGGCAGAGATCAAATGAATGGAAGAGGAGAGACTTTACAAGTAAGAAATGTGATCTCCACAGCACAATGGGGATGATAGAGTGATTTCCTAGAGTATGCTCTCTGTTATTGTTCTGCTGTGGTCCTTTGTTTTCATGTCTGTGGTTTTTGATGCTCGAAGTAGACTTGTCTACCAACATGAGTGTAGGACAAACTTGAAGAACCAACTGGTCTTTATGTATGTCACCGTTTCCCATTTAAAGAGAGCTGTAATTCATGCTTGAGTAATTGAACCAACATTTCAGTACAGGCATTTTAACTGTAAAATGGATTTTTAATCAAAATGTGCAGTCTTCAGAAAGAACTGTGATTGTGCCTGTTAGTCCTGACTCTGGAATGGTACATTATTTGAATCCTGAGCTGAGAGGTGTCAGTGGAGTGTGAATGAGAAGTGTATGGAGCCCTGATTGCACAAGAGTGAATGTATAAATATTGAAAAGTGATTTAATTCATTTCATTTCCTCAATAGCAGAAACAGTTTTTTTTGGCGCCTGAACTATGTGGCTGTCAAGAGGGAGTTGTGATTAACTGTGGTGTGTGAGCCAATTGTGTAGAGTTAGTGAGTAATTAAATAACCCCTAGGAGAGATAAGAAACTTCAGAACATGTGTTAACTCTTTGCTGAATAACAACTACCACTTGCCCTTATGTCACATTACCACTGTGTCATTACTTCACACACACGTGACTCACTTATATTTTTACATACAAATATATCACATTGCTTTAGCTTATTAACAGGCTGCTTCCCACATGCACAATGTTTGCTGGTACAGTCACTAAGTTGGCCTTCTCAGATATTCAGTACTTCTGTATTTGGATCTCTGATGTTGATTTCTTGATAAAAAGAATCTTCACTAAACTTGCTATCAACTTGTGTTACATCTTTAGTGACTTGTTCTATATCCACTCTTGGAATGTCTTTCATTGCCATCATTTTTTCAGTGGACACTTCTGACCCTTGCTCCAATTTGAAGATATTGTTTTTGTACATTCTTGTGCTACCTCACCATTAGCTCACTTTGCAAATTGCACTTGTTTGTCAGTCTTAGCACTTTCACTTCCCCCTATTGTTTGAACAGTTTCTCTTTGTTTCTTCCCAACGAATAGTAAGGATCCAAGCTGAGACATTGCTTTTGTTTTGACTGCTGTTCCTCCACTTTCTCCTCCAATAAATTCAACTGCATTCAAAGTCAATGATATATCAACCGCTCTGCTGGAGTGAATCCCACAGTAGAATGTAGTGTTGTGTGATACCTGATTAAAATATTAGATAAACAATGATTAATAGTTAGACTCAAAGCATCTTGGAAATCTTGTCTCTTCAAAACCTCCTTAAGAATGCACCCAGACCTTTTGGCTGCACTGTTACTGGCTGAATGCTATAGGGGAGTTAACTGACCCTTTGCAGAAAACATTCAAATACAAGTAACCTGAACTGGTGTTGTTTTCCAAAACTATCACTTTAATTGTGAAAATAAATGTCAGCTTCACAACCGTGCTTTCTGCTAATTCCATTGTTGAACTTTGATCCATTTAGAACAAGCATCAATAAGGACTAGAATGCTGAATTTGCCTTTCTAACAAAATTCAGTGTTCTAAAATAGTCCTGTTGGTCACTTTTATGTTTGTAGGGTGTTTTAGGTGGTTTGCTTCTGCATTCTTAACAGACTATAAATACTGAAATTAAATTGGCTTTGCCAATACCTAGTCAGTATTTGAAACATCTGACAATCGCTTCCATATTTGTAATGTTGATATGCTCTGAGTGTAATTTAGCCAAAATACTTCTCCTCGATGCATTTGGGATGCCAGTTCTATCTCCCCACTTCAGACATCCTTGAACAATGAACAAATCAAAACTTCTGTTGCAAAATGTGTGCAGCTGGAGCCCAGGGATGGGAATTTGGTTCAGCGTGTGGCCAGGGGCAGGGGTTGGGAAGGTGGTAGGTGTGTAGCTGGAGAAAGAGGCTGGAAACAATGCAGTCCAGCCATTACTCCACTCATACCGAGCCTGGAAGTTTCGGATGATGCTAGGGAGAACTTCTACTCCAATCTTGAAAAGATCCTGGTCCGCATTCCAAAGGGAGACAAGTTGATCCTTCAGAACCAACGTGAGAAGGACATGATCTGTTGGAGAGGGCCTCATCATAACAAACACCCTCTTTTGTCAGAGGGACATATAATTGCAGCAACAGCCATTGTCCAAGCATTGGCACCTTATATCATCATCCAAGCAGGGTTCAGCAAAGTTGTTTGGGCATCAGAATAAGCACCAATAACAACTGGACTGACCACCATCTAATTATTTCCATCAGGCTGGCCACAAAACATCAGCATCAACAGGAGTGTTGCCACAAGAAGATCAGTGTTCAATTTATTAAGGGCCCCAGAAAAATGTAACTTACTTCAGACAGCCTGTCAACTCCCAGTTCACAGGAACCACAAAGTGACCATAAATTATGGGCTGCCACGAAGTCCACTATATTTGGCTTCTGTGGCTTCTCTACCAGTAAGAACCAGGACTGGCTTGTTAAGAATGTCTTGGAGATTGAGAAGCCAATTAACTGCAAACGTAAGGCATTCTGAGATCGAAAGCTTCACTTTTCCTCAGGGGAAAAGAAACAGCTCTACAGGCACCGGAAGGCTGAGGTCCAGCTGGAAGCCTTGTGCCCTAATGGATGGATAGTGGATGGAGAGGATGTAGGAGCTCAACAACACACTAAAGGACAAAACAAACATGAGCTCTTCACTACTGCAAAGGCCACCTACAACTCAAACATCCAAGTTCCCACTCCACTGATAGGGGATGAATATTGTTGGACAAAAAATATTACAAGTTTCTGCTAGTCTCCCATGAACCTCCCTTGTCTGACCTTGACAATGAGTCTCTCACATTTCTCAACATAACTTGACCCCAACATCCCCACCAGATCAGAACACACTCAACTCCTCCCCACCACCAGCCGCTGATCAGGTCTTTCCTTACCCATGCTCTTCCCAATATTCTAATTTCAACCCGCTCACCACCCCTCCCACATGCTCTCCCACTCTGTACCTTCCCACTGCACATGACCTGAGGTCCACAGCTAACAATGCACATGCTTTTATCAAGTCAGTGGAAGAAAAACCTTTATACACATTACGTGTGCAAGGCCTGTTCTAATGGGGCTTGATGAAATGAAACCAACAATTTGCAAGCACATGGCTCATTCTCTGGTGAATCAACATTGGATTTTGGATTGATGAGGGGGCTGAAAACCATTTTTCTGTTGTACTTAAGAGCACATTCAGAGAAGTATTTTTCACTTTTTTGAACATGATTTCCAGCATGCAATATAAGCAGGTGGTTGGGCCAAATCTGACTGACTTTACCTTAATCCAGCTGGCATAGAGCTGGTTGAGTTCTGAGCAGGCTGGTTCTGGGAAAGGAACATATGCAAATGACTAACACCTGTTTAAAGATAAGGGATATCTTTATTAGTCACATGTACATTGAAACACGGTGAAATACATCTTTTTGCATAGTGTTCTGAGGGCAGCCCGCAAGTGTCACCATGCTTCCGGCGCCAACATAGCATGCCCACAACTTTCTAAGCCGTACGTCTTTGGAATGTGGGAGGAAACCGGAGCACCTGGAGGAAACACATGCAGACATGGGGAGAATGTACAAACTCCTTGCAGAGAGCAGCGAGAATTGAACCCAGGTCGCTGGCACTGCAATAGCATTACACTGACCACTAGACCTCTTAATGGCACTTTTCCTGTCTTTACTTAGAAGGCAAGTGATGTTCTTCTAATGCATTCCACCTGCCATTTTGCATGCTTTTGGTGCCCATTTTTGGAAGAGAGAGGTTGAGGGGAAAAGAACAGTAGGATGGCAACAATTGTTGAGGACCTATCACAGCTCTAGAGCAAAATGATCTTATTAGCAGTGATAAAGCAGAATCCACATGGGTTCAGTAACAAATGAAGAAGAGAAACAATTTCATTTGTGGAATTCTAATTGGAGATGAGATGATTCAGACAGAAAAGGGCAATAATATGACCTGACTTTAACCACCCAAAGAAAGTGATGAAAGTTAATGCATGTGGTCACAGGGCTTTCTTACAATGCAAAATGCATTTATTCCTCGCTTCAATAACTACCTGGTCCAGCAGAGGAATAATCAATGTGTTATTTGCTTTGGAAGAATGAATTGGTTCAAAAAAACTGACTGTAAGGGGAATGTTTGGAATAAAATGTACACTACATAGTTTGAGTCAGAGTGAGAGAAAGGTAATGGAAAGTTTGATAAAAGGTGCTGAGAATTGTAAAGATTAACAGAGCGAAGAGGGAAAAATCTATTTCTTCTGATCACAGATTTATTGACAAGGTCTACCAATTTAAAAGTCATTGAGGGTGAGAAGAGAAATGGGGAAAAAAAAATCCAGAAGATGGTTGAAACACAGAGAGCATTGCTGCAGGAAGTAAAAGAGGCAGAAATCACTCCACCTTTTTTTTGGGAAGGTGTGCTAACCATTGGAAATGATTTTACCATATCCGCTTAATCACTTCTTCCAGAAACTGATATTTTGCCTCTCTCTGTTGCCTTATTCTAAATCGCTCTAATTGTCTGCTTACACTTGACTGAGTCCCAGCAATGATTAAAAAGAAAACCTCCTTAAAATTTGAGTCAACTGTCAAACCACAGCAGCTGCACAGACAGTGGAGACAGAAAAGAATCTGAAAAAAAAACTTCTTGAGCAGGGTCTAAAATTAGAGCCACGTAACCTTCTAATTGAACTGAAGGCAGCTTGCAGGGATCAGACTTCAGTGGTCATGCATTACCACAGCGATGTTCTCTCATATTCAGAGAAATGTCGCCATGATAAGACGATATAAGTTGATGAATACAGATCACAAGGGCATGACGTTCCTTATGATCAACAAAATTAAAAAGGCTGGAATGTCTGCCACATGTTGAATGGGTTTGCAACCCCAAAGGTCTGGCCCTGTAATTTTTGGGCAAGGGTGCCTTAATGGAGCAATAGAGACCAGGGACAAAACACAGGCGCAATGCATTTTTAAGGCAAAATACAATGAATCAAGACTTATGCAAAAGCTAATTCCTATTGCAACCTTTTGGGGAGGGGGATTTTGTGGTTAAGGTCAAAAGCCTTTTTTTAAGCTACTGCCTCTTTCTTTAACAAGGTACACTTTAATTTAAAACATAGACATTAGGATTAATTAACCATGTATTTTGATCACTGAAATTGGTATGAATATTACTTAGAATAGGACATTTTTATCTGAATGAATACGAGGAGATAAGAAATAGAAGCACAAATTGGACACATAGACCCCCATTTTACAAGATGAAGGCTTATCTTCCTAAACACTTTCTCACCCACTCCTCTATCCACTGATTGCCCTGGTTTTCAGAAATCGGTCAGTCTCAGCCTTGAGCATAATCAATATAAGTCTCACAACACTGAAGAAAAGTGTAGACAAATATTTGAATCAGCAAGCTATAAAAGGCTATGAACCTAATGTGAGGAAATAGGATTAGTGTAGATAGGTACAACAGGTGGCATGGACATGGGCTGAAGAGCCTGTTTTTGCGTTATACAGCTCAATGAATCTATGAGTCATCCACAGCTGCAAGAGTGGAGAATTTCCAAAGTTCATTCTCTTCAGTGATGTAAGATCCTTTTGACTTCTATACTAAATGTCCACTCTCTTACTTTGAGACAATTCCCTATGGTTCAAGAACTAAGTGTTTTCATAAGGGTGCTTTTAAAAGTAATTCAGTAATTACCACAACTCTAATTATTTTCTGATCTAAACAATTAAAATTCTGATTGCTAAAGGCAGGCCTCATTTGACTGAATGAAAACATGACTATCTCTTTATCAGAAGAGAATGTGAAAAAAACTTATTCATATTGAAACCACAGTCTGGCCAAAGACA
>JAUZTB010000087.1:100600127-100610495 GCA_034780895.1 Rhynchobatus australiae | reverse complement strand
AGGATACATTTATTGAACCATCAGGTTTGGATTTAATTCCGAGTAGAGGTGATTAGAATGCCGTCAGAAGTGGAATCCTCCCCAATACCTCCCCGCGTTCTCATCTCAAGGCCAATATTACCCAATGGCAGTTGCCACCTCCAACCCCACTACTCCCTATCACCAGAGCTGGGTCTTGAGCTCCATTAGCTCAGCATTGACTGGACATTATCCCTGAGATCCCAGAACTCAATCTATGAAACTATTGAAATGCAGGCAACCCTACAACTAATTGGTTTGACCAAGGAGTCTTCCAGAATTGTTCAATTAAAGAATCCAAATGAACAACACAAGCTCACTTGAAGAGGGCATGTCATATGTAAGAGGCCACAGGATTTCACTTCAGAAATCGCTTGTCTCATAAATCAAGCTATCCAATTCCAGATATGATTGGCAGGGCAGCCAGCCAATCAATAAAAAAATGAAGCCTCCTCCTCTCTCCAGCTGGTGCCCCTTTCCCCACCTAAGTTATGCCATTAAGCTCCAACTTTTAATCCTTTTTTGGAAAATATGAACATGATAATATTCCTCCTAGGTTCTGTGCTTTTGCTTAAATAAGGCTCGTTTGCAAATTACCAGTCAATGTTTTTGAGACTTAACTGTCTCATTATTGTACCAACTGCTGCATCTACTTAATTAGCCTTAATAAGCCATTAAATGTCAGTATTTTCAGTAAAATTCAATAACTGAGCAATAGAGATGGGGGAGGGGGCTGATTGCTCAACAGAGCTGACGTGGACTAACTGGCCTCCTCATTGCCACAATGACTTGCTGAATCTAAATTTGTGAGGTATGCTTGGTTCACTTGTGGCATTTTTGCCTCAAAGTCACAGAGTAATTGTTGAAGCCCCACTCCAGAGACTTATACCTCAATCCACATTAGAGGAAGAGATTGCATGGTAGGATTATCATTTTATGGATGTGGCATTAAACTGAAACCTGCCTGCTTTCTCTGGTAGAATATCCTATGACACTAGTCTAAGAAGATGTTCCAGACAACATCTATTACTTAACCAACATTACTAGTTAATTGAAAGTAAAATAAAACCGCAGATACTGGAAAACTGAAATAAAAACAGAAAATGTTACAAATACTCATCAGGCCAGGCAGCATCTGTAGAGAAAGAAACAGAATTCGTGTTTCATGTCATTTCGTCAGAACCAGACCAAGTTAGAAAACAAACATATTTTAAGAGTCACAAGATAGAGAGGGCTGGAGAAACCAAAGGGAATGTCTCCGATAGGATGGAAACCAAGAGAGACTATGATGTAAACAGTAGTGACTGAGGAAGTGGTAAAGCTGGTCAATTGCAGATGATCTGTCTGGAGAAGGTATCAAAAGAAGGAAATAAATGACATAAATTTCCAACATTGAGATTAATCATTTGCTTTCCAGCATTGTTTTGGATTTCTAGCAATTGCAGCATTCTGTGTCTCACAGTTCCATCAGCAAAGTTCTTTTATAAGCAACAAACAAGATGCTGGAGGAACTGACTGGGTCAGGCAGCATCTGTGGAGAGAAATGGACAGTTGACGTGTTGGCTTGAGACCCTTCATCTGATCCAGATGAAGGGTCTTGACGTGAAACGTTGACTGTCCATTCCCCTCCACAGATGCTGCCTTACCTGGTGAATTCCTCCAACATCTTGTTTGTTGCTCCAGATTTCAGCATCTGCAGTCTTTTATGTCTCCAATGTTTTGTTTATTTAATTTCACTTCTGTCCCTTATATATTTCCATTTACTTACATTGTTACCTGATAGATCAATAGCAATTAACAAACCTCCATCACTCTCTCTCTCAACCAGCACCAACTTCACCGGTGTCATTCAGTTTCTCTCATTCCCCATCCTATCACTGACATTCCCTTTATTCTCTTCACTCCTCCCCCTCCTCTGCAAATTAAAACATATTGGATTTCTAACTTCTCTCAGTTCTGGCATCAGGGTCATCAGCCTAAAGTAGTAATTCTGTTTCTTTCTCCACAAGTGTTGCCCAAATGGATGATAATTTCCAATATGTTCTGTTTTTACTATTACTTGATCATTTATCTCATAGCATAAATGATTTTTTTTAAATCTTCATATGCTAGAAATCTGAAATAAAAACAGAAAATGATGGAAACACTCAGCAGGTCTGGCAATGTCAGATCAAAGGTTCTCAGTCAGAACTGGGAAAAAGAGAAAACAAGTTAGTTTTCAATTGCAGGGAGAGTTGGGGTAGGAGTGGGCAAGACAAAGGACAAAATAGACTGAACAAATGAGGCCGGGGTTCCATGGTGATAAGCTATTGATAAAGCCATATGGTTGATAGGTTAACAAGGTCAATAAGTAAGAGGGAACATATACAAAGGAGCATGCTGCAAAATGCAGAGCTGTAGAAAATGCCCAGCTAATCAGGTCTTTGACCTTAAATTTTAACTGCATTTCTCTCACCACAAATACTGTTGGACTTGCGTACTATTCAGCTGCTATCATTGTGAAGTCATCCAATAGTTTTGTATTGGTTGAAAACCACTTCTGATGCTCTAAGTATGTGAAAGAGCCTATAAAAATGCAACTTCAAGGGAGAAGGCATGCAAAGTAGAAAAAATAGTTGGAAAGTCATTATAAAGGACATACTCTGCAAGGATGAAAGGAAGCTAGAAGAAGATCATGATATAATATCTACCATGTGGGTAAACAACATAGCCAAGATTGTGCATGGTCTATTGCTTTTTATAGCAAAACATATTTTTGTGTTCTGTTAATCAATTCAGATAATTAAAACATCAGAGTAGGTTTTCATTGCTTCGTAGGGTCCGCTAAAATAAAGCATTCTAGCCTCTACATCATTACACTAGGACAACTCATCAGCAAGTATTTAATGTAATTTGGACAATTCAAAGAACTGTTCTTAGATCCAATAGAGTCTCACTGTCTAAATTGCATAAAAGAGGAACATGCTATTTCAAACAAGTTGTGGCAAAATGGTTGCATTAAATGTAACGAGTCATTTCTGATTTTTTAAAACAGTAAGAAAATATATTTAAATTTATCTGTTTAGATTATCATTTAAAGAAGTCTGCAAGAATCTGCAATCTATATTTTGTGATAATTGTTTTCCATTACAATTTAATTTGCTGACATTAAATGTTTTCTTTAATGTGCATACTAAGTTATATTTCCAAGGTCATAAAGCAACAGCATGATTTCATGTTCTAGTGCTAATCACATATCTCACAGGAAGTTATCATAATATGGGAGTTGCTTCTTCAGGTGATATCCAATGACAAGCTGATGAAGTGAACAAAATAACAAGTTCAAGTTCAAGATAGCAATCACCTTGATAGAAATTTGTTGCATTCTCAGCTGTACTTCACTGACTTATTGAAAGATATTTCAGTCCAAAGACTGACTCAGACAGATGTCGCCAAGCATCTGAGAGGGTTGGAGAATGGAGAAAAGTGGCTGAGCTGGTGTGGCAGTGGGATGGGAGTGTCGGTGGGTCTGTGACCAGTACTTGGTCATGTTAATGGATTGTTTGGACCATTAACTGCAGCAGTCCCTACTGATATAGACCCAAGACCATGAGCATTCTTTACAAAAAAGATTTGCAAAGTTGAGGACAGTGTTTCAGTATTTTATAGAAAATGAGAAATGAGAAAATACAGTATTTTTTATTTATGGATGTTATAGCCTGTTGGAACTTATTCCATTTTTCTTGCTTCTGCCTAAACTAGCATTTATTGCCTATTCTTAACAGGCATTGAAAATGTGGTAGTGAGCCAGCTTCTTGAACATTGTGGAGGATCTTTACTATCCAGGCAAACATGTCAATCAAGCAGGCTTCTTGAGAGTTGCTGGTATAGAACTCATTCAGGCAGACAGTGAAGAATATTCCATCACAATCCTACTCGTGTCTTGTAGTTGGTAGAAATGTGTCAGGAGGTGAATCACTTGCCCCCAGGATATGCAGCCACTGACCAACTCTTGCAGCCACAGTATTTATGTGACTGGTGCAACTGAGTCACAAGTGACCACAGGATGTTAACAGTTTCTCTGCTCATCAACTTTCACAGTGAAACATCACACATCTTTAGGTTCAAAAGAAGTCAAATCAACTTTACAGAGCTTTTATTTATTTAGTTTCTCATGAAATATAAGTCTTGACATTTTTACACAGAGTTTCACCATAAAGGAATTTGCTGCTTTTTTTCTGCTCTGTGTGTTGCAATGATGTGTACATTTTTAATGAAGAAGTTATGTTTCTGTTCCATACAACACAGAGAAGAAATCTCACCTCAAATAGTACTGCAGCTGGTTCAGTGCCTTTTTTTAATTTTATTTTTGGGATCTAGGAGTTTGCTGGAAAGACCAGCATTTATTGCCCATCTCCTAATACTCTTGAGAAGGTAGTGGGAGCTACCTTCTTGATCTGGTGCTGTCCTTCTGGTGAGTACACTTCCACCAGTGCTGAAGGGTAGACAGTTCCACAATTTAGACCCATCGATGCTGAAGGACTGGCAACATATCTCCAAGCCAGGATGGTGAACGACTTGTAAAGGAACATGCAGATGGTGATGCCCCATGCACCTGCTGCCCTTGTCCTTCTTGGTGGTGTGAGTTTGAGAGGTGCTGTTGGAGTAGAGTGAGCAAGTATTTGCAGTGTACTTTATAGATGATGCACACAGCAGTCAGTTTATACCAGTGGAGGAGTGAATAACTATTTTGAATGATTGATAGCCTGCCTTGTTCTGATGGAGTTGAGCTTCTTGAGAGTTACTGGCACTGCAGTCATCCAGGCAAGTGATAAGCATTCATCATACTCCTAAGTTGTGCCTTGTAGATGGTGATCACCTCAGGACATCAAAAAGTAAGTTGCTAGCCTAACCAATGCCTTGTAGATGGTGGAACATCTTGGGATATCAAAAGGGTACCCATTCTTTTATCTGTGTGATCTAGTTGAGTTTCTACTGAATGGTGACCCTTGCTCCTCCAGGATATTGAACACGAGGAACTCATTTATACCAGTGCCATTGAATGTCAAGTAGGTTGTTAGATTCTTTCTTGTTGGCGATGGCATTTCCCTGACACTTGTGCAGCACAGCTGTTGCTTGCTACTTATCAGTCAATGTCTGAATGTTGTCAAGCTCTTGCTGCATGCAGCATTCGCTGCTTCCTTTACTGAGGTCTTGACTTTGAAATTGAATACTCTGTGTTCATCAATAACAAGCTCTCTTCTGATCTTATGATGGATGGAAGATCATTGATGAATCAGCTGGTTGAGCTTAGAATGGTGTCCTGAAGAATGCCTGCGGTAGTCTCCTGAGGCTGGGTGATTGACCTCCGACAACTACAAGTATCTTCCTTCCTCAAGGGATGAGGCCAGGTACTAGAGTACTTTTCTTCTGGGGCTCATTAACTTTCTTGGCCAGAAATCATGGAATTAGACTTGCATGGAATTGTTACAACATAGAGGGAGGCCATTTGGCTCATCAAGACTACCCCTGCTTATTATACAACAATTCCTTCAGTCAATCTATCATCTGTCATTTTCCTTCAAGTGCCTATCAAATTTGCTTTGAAGACATTGATTTCCTTTGAACTTACAGGTAGTGAGTTCCAGATCATAACCCTTCCATATATATAACATCTTTCTCCCACTCCCCTAGATCCTTTGCCCATCACTCTGCATCTCTGTCCTCTGATCAGCTATTGATGCAGATTCCTCCTGTCATCTTACCTAAACTGATCATGAAGTCTTCTCTTAGTTTCTTAGAAAAGTGATTGTTTAGCATTGGGCATCAAGTGATGGAGCAATTGTCCCCAACATTCCCAGACTTTGAGTGACTAAGACTCTTATTCCAGGATGCAATGGAGTAATAAAATGTACGTGTGTGTGTGAGTGTGTGTTGTCATCAGCTGAGGACTATAAGTGAGCTGGGTTATGACAGTATTTATAGATAATAGTATGGAATATTTATCAAGCAAGAATAATTTTCTCTCAATTAAGGTACCAAAGAGAGCAGACACTTAATGGTTTATTTTCCACTGAAAAATCAAAGACTTAGGGAAAGGGAAACTTGCAATCGAAATATTTTCGAGAAAACATCTTTATTACAGTAATATAATTCTCCAACTAAATTTCTCTTATTCAAATAATTACTTTCACTCCACTTAATGATCATTTGCATCAGCTATTGCAAACTTATTTCATTATAATGTTTTTATTTATTTTAATCACATGAGATCAATTTGCCATGTCATTGTAGTTCACCTATGTATAATGGTCTATTCCAATTCTCAACATTTCTGTATTACAACAGTGCATTGAGGTAGTACAAGGTAAAACAATAACACAGTGCAGAATAAAGTGTTACAATGCAGAGAAAGTGCAGTGCAGGTAGACAGTAAGGTACAAAGCCATAACGAGGTAGATTGTGAGGTCAAGAGTCTACCTTATCGTAATAGGGAACCATTCAATAGTCTTATAACAGCAGGATAGAAGCTGTCCTTGAGCCTGGTGGTATGTCCTTTCAGGCTTTTGTATCTTCTGCCCAATGCAAGGGGGAAGAGAGAATGTCTGGGGTGAGTGTGTTCTTTGATTATGCTGGCTGCTCTACCAAGGCAGCAAGAAGTACAGATAGAGTCCATGGAGGAGAGCTGATTTCTGTGATGTGCTGAGCTGTGTCCACAACTCTCTGCAGTTTCTTGTGGTCATGGGCAGAGCAGTTGCCATACCAAACAATGGTGCATCTGGATAGGATGCTTTTTATGGTGCATTGATAAAAATTTGTGAGGGTTAAAGGTGACATGCCAAATTTCTTTAGCCTCCTGAGGAAATAGAGGCACTGGTGAGCTTTCTTGGCCTGGAATCAATGCGGTTGGACCACGACAGGCTTCCTGCGCCAACCCCCCTGCCTGAAGTCAATGACCAGCTGGACAGTATGCAAGACAAGGTTTTCACTGCATCTCAGTACACATGACAATAATAAACAAATTTACCCAATAAACCAATTTAAAACATTTCCATAGCTTATTCCATTTTCTTCCTTCTTTGTCTACTGGTGTCCATCCATCAAATGCACATATTTTTGTAACTCTTTTGTCTATGTCCTTTTGCTTAAACTTTCATCTCTAACTGCTCCCATTCACTCATTGACCAGATGCCTTGTTTACAGCTTAGCCCCATGGTCATCTAGTTTTAACCCATCAGAGACGTCCTCCATCCCTCACGTCCCTACAACTTAACGAGCTTCCTTTCTCTCCTTCCCAGTTCTGGTGAAGGGTCTTTGACCTGAAACATTAACTCTGTTTCTCTTCTCCCAGATGCAGCCTGACCTGATGAGTATTTCCAGCATTTTCTGTTTTTATTTTAGATTCCAGAATCTGCAGGCTTTTTGTGATTTTCATAAATTCTCAGATTCATCCATTTGCAGACATAATGCGACTGGTTTCTTTGATGAACAATCAGCAGTCAGGAAATTTCTACAACTCGGTTTCTTGAATAAAACAACCTAATGGAACAACTATTTTGCAGGGAGTGTGCAGCCACAAATGACATAATTAAATCATCATTTGCAGCAGAAAAAAAACACCTGCAATGAGAATATAGGTGGCAAGGGCAAGTGATGAAACAGTGCTCTCCAATCCATGGAATAAGGACCATTCAGAAAAAAATAGAAAGTGAACTACTTTTAGAGAGAACTTGGAGATAAGTTACTTTATATGCTAGAGGTAATCTCCCTGTGAAATTTTTACCATGCTTGTAGTTCTTCATTTTGGCAATGAAGAGACTTCCACAGACCATGTGCAATCCACCTTATTAGGACATAGATTCAGAGACAGAAGTGGATAGATACATAACATATTGGTATTGATATTGATTTATTACTGTCACTTGTACCGAGGTACAGTGAAAAATTTGTATACAGTTCATACAGATCAATTCATTACACAGTGCATTGAGGTAGTGCAGGGTAAAAACAATAACAGAATACAGAGTAAAGTAGTCAAGTCGAGTCGAGTTTCTTGTCATATGCACAAGTACAATGAGGTACAGATACAATGAAAAGCCTGCCTGCAGCAGCATTGCAGGCACACAGATTCAGACAACACACAAAACATAAATTATACATAAATTATATATGTTATACAAGAGAGTGAATAAACAAGACTGCAAAACAAGACATTAGTGCAAAAAACCACAAGCCAATGGTAGTGCAAGAGGTGGTACATAGCGTTCTGTTGCTGAAGCAGGTTTAGGGTTGTGCAGGTTGTAAGAAAGAAGCTGTTCCTGAACCAGCTGGTGGTGTGGGACTTCAGGCTTGTGTACCTCCTGCCTGACAGTAGAAGTGAGAAGAAGGCATGACCCAGCTGGTGGGGATCCTTGATGATGGATGCTGCCTTCCTGAAGCAGCATATTAACATACTTTGATCTAGAATCCAACCAGTTCAGATTAATGGACTGAAGCATTCCATATGCTTTAGATGCAAGGATTCCACAAATGATGTTTCTGGGAAGATTGAACCCAGATTGAAGTTGGTGCAAATCAATAGTACAGCACTGCCCATAATTTGATTCTCTGATTCCACAGACAATGGGGGGGGTGGTGGGGGAGGAATCTGGTGTGATGTGTGTTAACACAGACCTTGATAACAAGGGGTATACTCTCCAAGGCAGATTCTAGAGCAAGGTGAGGGTGCTTTATCTGGCCTGTTTATTGCCATTTGTCACTGATTTTAAACTAGATACACAAAGGATAGCATGCACCTTGCATCAGTTCTTGAAGTTTCCACATGATCCCCACATATAAAATCACGAATAACTTCAAATGCAGCCATATCTTTAGTTCTGCTGTGTCAATGTCCTTCTCCTTGGTCAGTCCCTCAGAATCCAGGATGACTCACTTCCATTCTGGTTTGGCAACAACTGTGGAAAGAGAAACAGAGCTAACCTTTCAGCTCAGAGACCCTTTGTCATAATAGATCTTTCCACTGACGCTGCCTGACTAGTTGAATGGTTCCAGAATTTTCTGTTTTTACTGCAGATTTCCAGCATCTGCAATTTTTTTTTCTTACACTCTGGTTTTGTGGGTTTTGAGGCAGCTGATGAGGCCAATATTGGAACCACAGACTTGTCCACAGGCAGAGCAGGAAATAGCTGAAGGGTCAGATAGGTGGGTAGTTTGTGAGGTGATGTGCTCCTTTGGCCCTTAGGTGGGCTTTGATCTGCTCCCACTGCATGGACTCCAGGTTCTTAATACTGTCCCAAATGCCCCTTCTCCATTTTGAGCAACCATTAGCCAGAGGATCCCAGGAGTCAGTGGGGATTTTGCATTTCATCAAGGAAGCTTCAAGCACATCCTTGAATCTATTCCTCTGTCCAACTGGTAAACTCCTCCCATATCAGGACTGGAAACAGAGTGTCTGTTTTGGGAGTCTGGTGTTGGGCATGCAAGTGATAATGGCCTGCTCAATGTGACTAGGGCCTTTATGCTGGGGATATTCACCTGGGAGAGGACACTGACATTGGCCCACTTATCCTTCCGGGGAATTTGGGGGATTTTGTGAAGACAGCATTGGTGGTAATTTAAGACAGCATTAGTAGTAATTTTTCAGTGTTTTAGGGCAGCTGCTGCAAGTAGTTCGGGTCTCAGAGGCATATAGGGGAGCCTGGGTCATTTCGGTTTGTAAACCATGAATTTTGTATCAGGTCTGAGGTCTTGATCTTCAGACACCCTGTTCCTCAATCACCAAGGGTGGTGCTGCTCCATTGAACGTGGTGATAAATTTCATCACTGCTATCTGCCTTGGTCAAACGATGATTCCCATGATATGGTGGGGTGTCACTGATCGGGTCCACAGGATTCTTGAGCAGGAGGGAGAGCAGCCAGAAGTCATGGTTCAAGCTGGCACCAACGACATAGGTAGGAAGGGGGATGAGGTCCTGAAAAGCGAGTTTAGAGAGCTAGGCAGAAGACTGAGGAACAGGACCTCAAGGGTAGCAATCTCGGGATTGCTGCCAGTGCCACGCAATAGTGAAGGCAGGAACAGGAGGAGGTGGCAGTTAAATGCATGGCTGAGAAGTTGGTGCAGGAGGGAAGGTTTTAGATTTCTGGATCACTGGGATCTCTTCTTGGGAAGGTGGGACCCATACAGAGAGGACGGATTACACTCAAACCAGAAGGGGGCCAATATCCTTGCAGCTAGGTTTGCTTGGGTGGTTCAGGAGGGTTTAAACTAGTTTGTGAGGGGGAAGGAAACTGGAGAAGTAGGTCAGGGGAAGAAGGGGATGGGGAAAAGTTAGATCAAACAGGTAGAGAGGCTTTGGGGAAGGAGAAGCAGAG
>JAUZTB010000087.1:100482146-100492721 GCA_034780895.1 Rhynchobatus australiae | reverse complement strand
CTCAGTGAATATTAAGTAAAAGAATGAGGTATTCAAAGTAAAGTTTGAATTCAAGGGGTTCAAATCATAGAATGTTTTTACAACCTTGGAATCACTCCCATTTTTTGTGTTCATAGCACAGGTATGGTGATTTCAAGATAGCCCCAGAGCTGAATGGTTCTCCCTGTAATCTACAAAGCTACGAAGAATGATCTGGGCTGTGGGAAACACCTAAATAATTCATCTTGGTCCAGTATGAATTACCTGCAGTTATAAGGCCATTGGATTATTTTGCTATAGATTGCATTGTATGCTTTGTCATTTCTGCTTCCCCCAGCTTTATTAGTCAGCTGAAAATACCATCAGTATGAATCCATTGCCAACCCAATGGAGATTTTTCCCAAGGCTGTTACTTGCAATACAGATCTACAAGAATACCATTCCACATAACTTGACTGCCCATTGACTGGAAGGCCTTTCTGTCTTGAGGCAGCCTTTAAGAGTTACATCTAAAGGCGACAAGTGGGTCCGAGGAACAGACGGAAGAACAGCAACTATGTCATCACCAAAAGTGGGGAAAGAGGTTCATCATCCATTAGACAATTCCCCAGTTGCTGTCTAATGCTGGAAGCAGAAATGGAAGACTGCACAATACAATCACTATCAAAATGAATCAATCACCTCATAACTTCAAATATTTCATACCCTCTATGAACATAGATCCCTAGTATATTTAATGAATTTTAGAAATTTCCAGAACAGAACAAGGTATTAAACCCATCATATCCATACTGGGCAAAGAATCGATAATTTGACTTTTCCTAAATATGAGTCATGGTGCACAGCCTTGCAAAATATGGTCTATCAA
The DNA here is from genome assembly GCA_034780895.1 of Rhynchobatus australiae. Classification (NCBI taxonomy): domain Eukaryota; kingdom Metazoa; phylum Chordata; class Chondrichthyes; order Rhinopristiformes; family Rhynchobatidae; genus Rhynchobatus; species Rhynchobatus australiae. Next base: position 100,491,874 of record JAUZTB010000087.1, on the reverse strand, counting down.
GTGCTCATCGAGCAGCTTTTCACATGCATTGATAATCTGTTAGGATGTATCTTCACCACTCTGGTTAAGTAAAACTTTTCTCAACCCCTCCAATCTTTCTTTCAATTGCCTTAAACTATCTCCTAATTATTAACCACTCAACCAAGGGAAATAAACCTAACAACAAAGCTGAATTTAAATCAACACATCAAAACTGATTAAGAAAAACGTCTGTATTAAGTTCACAGAATTCTCTCCCTGGCTTTACATAATTCTTTCAGCCATTTCTCTTCTGTTTTGCTCTCTTGTAGCTAAATCAACAGACATTGACACTCAAACTTCTTGCAGCTGAGCACTGGAAGCATACAGGACACACAAATGCATTTTAGTTTACTAATTGTTTAACATGAGAAATGCATGGGGAATATAAATGAATATTCCTTCATATGGGAATGGATGGCATGGAGAAGCATAGATGTACTGAGGTACACATGAAGGAAAAAGGACTTAGTACCAAGCCACGACCTTAGGACCATGTGAACTTGGGCTTCATGCTATTAACTAAGATAGGCAGATTTGAATTTATATGATGCCTTTCATGGCTATAGATCATCAAGCATTTTATGACCGACAACCGCAGTCAGTTTCGTACTGCAGAAATGCAGCGCCAATTTGCACATGGCAAACTCCCTCAAAGAGCAATGTGACAAATATTGGCCAGGACATGAGAGATAACTCTTCTGCTCTTCTTCAAAGTAACTCCCATCTTACATCTTAGGCTAATATCTCATCTGAAGGAAGACAGGCTCTAGATCTAGAATTTCAATCAGTTTGGTGATAATAAAATGATGATCCAAGAGACATTATCATTGTTGAACATCTACCAGTAGAGCCAACTACCATAGAGACCAGAGCATTTGTAACTACTGCAGAAAAATAAAAGAATTTAGGAATGCCAGGCATCAAAAACTAGCCGTTAATAATGGGTCAGGTGAATCTCATAGTTTTTTAGTATGGTAGAACCATCAAGAAGACTGTCTAGCAGAGAATGGCAAGACCTTTAATCAGGCAACATTGAAGAAACTAAAGAATACAGATAATATTCCTGTTCTATCATGGACATAAATAAACAGAGCAGATTTTGTTGTAGGAATGAATACCTAGTCATACAATGCTACTGCTAAGAAAAGGTATTGGATATTCCATTATCTCCAGTGCAGAACACTATCAGGTGGCAACTTCAAGCTTTACTAACTGCAGCCCATGTACAGATTAGATGATGTTAGCTATGGTAGTTGAACCTGATTATAATCTTCTCAGTGAAGATGTTCCAAGATAACTTGCCCCAAACCACAACATTAGTCATTTCTGGGGGTCTTCTCAGATGCAAGGAATCATTTTAGAGAACAATGGATAAAATATATTCCCAAAAGATGAAAAGAAAATGTACATGGTATTAATGAGACCACATCTGAAGTACTGTGTACAGTATTGGTCTCCGAATTCAAGGAAGGATGTTAATGCATTGGGACCAGTTCAGTGGAAGTTTACTCAGTTAATACATGGAACGGACAGGTCACCGTATGAGAAAAAAATTAAACATTTATTCACTGGAGTTTTGAAGAGTGAGAAAGAATTTGATTGAAACATTTAAGATCCTGAGGAGTCTTTAAAGGGTGGATATAGAAGAATGTTTCCTCTCGTGAGAGAATCTCGAATTCAGGGATAGTGTTAGAAATAAAAAAGTTGTCAACTGAAGACAGAAATAAGGTGATTTTTTTCTCTCAGAAGGTTGTAAGTCTTTGGAACTCTTTCTCAAAGGGCAATAGAAACAGAGTCTTTAAATATTTTAAGGCAGAGGTAGATAGAGGTGATCAGCATAGAGATATAAAGTTACTGCAGGTAGATGGGAATCTGAAGTTGAGGTTCCAAGCAGATCCGTCATGATCTTATAAAATGATGAAGTAGGCCAAAACAGTAGAACAAGGACAAAACTAAGGATTTTACAAGTTAATCAGCAATGAGGATATGGCCTATATCATTTTGTATGCTGTAATTGGTGGAAAATAGAAATAAGGAAGCTGATAAGAAGAATACTAGAGAAAGCAAGAAAAGACACAAGATAGCAAAGCCACAATTAAAAGCTTCCATGGTAGACAAAAGGAAGTATGTAACAAGACTTTTAGTTGAGAGAGAGAAAACAAAGGAATAACTCTGGTAACTTCTAGTCAATTTAATAATGTAGGAAAACTGTGAAATAAGTTCCCTGATTCAAAACTCAGGCAAATCATAACAAACCAATCCAATAACTCCAATAAAGTTAACTTTATTCATAACCACACAAAACATTTATCACTTATTCTGGCTATTTCATGAATGAACTTCATAAATTCCCAGAAATCTGGCATTCATTTTATTTATTACACATCTACTGAAGATTCTTTAAAAGGGCCATTTAAACAATTTCCTTTTTCAGACTATTATAATGCAAAATATTGCACTAGGGCAAGAAACTGATCACTAAAAACCTAATGAGAAACAGTTTCCAGATTGGTGCAGAGCCATAGACGTGAAATAAAAGCTGTTAGAAAAACAGATCGAAATAGGAAATGCATCAGGAACAAGCCAGAAATGTTAAAAAAGCAATGATAAACCAGAAAACAACATTCATTTTGAAATTTCATTGGCAGCCATGCCTTCATCTGGCTCACTCCTTAACATATAATACCATAAACCTTTTCAACTCTTTCTCGTTCCTCCTTTAGAGATATAAATTTTCATAAATCTTGTTTAATCCTACTCCTAAAATGTCTTTAGAGGCTCATTACAAATTTTGTTTGGTAACATTCTCATGAAGCATATTGGGATATTTTGTATTCATAATATTGGGATATTTCAGTAATGTTAAAGGTGCTGTGAAAGTGAAAGTTTCTGTTTCTTGTTATATTTTTTTCAACATAAACTCTCCACTGAAGTAATACTTTGGCAATTATAAAGGGGATTCTGTATTGCTGCAGCTAAAGAAAACTGGCAATGTGGATTTAGTGCACCAGTAAGCCAGGAAAATTATTGATTACTTAAGGAACGAATTTTCTTGCAGATTGGTCAGGACTGATATTATTTTGATGAGTACCACAGAATGTCTGGTTAATGTTTGAATGCACACGAGTAAAGACATTAAGAATGTTGCAGGTTGGCTCAGTTGTTTCAGATTTTTAATACTTTTCCTTTAGTGGCATTAGTAGAAAGAATTTAGCAGCCTTCCAAAGACTGGCCCTATGTTAATTTAGCAGGTGCACATAAAGCAATGCAAGTTTCACAGCTGAACAAAAGCTGTTGATATTACAAGACAAGACTCAGCACAGGCTGTGGCATGTTGGAAGCTTCAACCATCTGGCCCAAGATAAATAAGCTATATTTATCTTTATCTGAGCAGCAAAACTGATGATCTAACCAAAAATTACTTTGGAAAGATTTCTGTTTTTAACCACCACTGTTTCATCTGATATCACACAGTGCACAGATCGGAGTGGAAACAACAACAAATATTATGCTACATTTAGTTTAGAAACCAATTTATTAAATATGTTTTTATAGTTTGGTTATTCATTCATGCTAATGGAGACAGTGTTTACTCATACACTGCAGAGGTAGAAGTAGGTACGATAGCAACGTTTAAATGGCATTTAGACAGACACATGAACAGGCAGGAAATAGAGGAATATAGGCCATGTGCAGGCAGATAGGATTACTTAGATTGACCTCATAACTGATGCAGACATGGAGAGCCCATTCCTGTGTTGTACTGTTCTATGTCCTATGAATGTGCAACAAAATCAGTTTGTCTCTAGCTACAGTTATAGATAGAAATAGAGGAGCACACCAGTGGAAGGAGGGTCAATCCATTCTGTTTGGCAGTGCATTCCAGGCATCTACCACTCTGTGTAAAAAACTTGCCTTGCACATCTCTTTTAAACTTTTCCCCTCTCCCTCTAAACCTATGCCCTCTTGTATTTCGATTTGATATTTCCACCCTGGAGGAAGACTTTGACTATCTACCCCCATTTATGCCTCTCATAATTTTCTATACTTCTATCGGATCACCCCTCAACCTCTAACACTCCAGAAAAAACTGTTCAAGTAAAACCTCTCCTTATAGCTAATACCCTCCAATCCAGGAAACATCCTGGTAAACCTATTCTGCACCCTCTCCAAAGCTTCTACATCCTTCCTATAGTCTGGCGAGCAAAATCAATACTCCAAACTTGGCTCAACCAAAGTTTTATACAGCTGTAACAATTTTTGCTAACTTTTATACTCAATGCCCCAACCAATGATGGCAAGCATGCTATAAGCCTTGTCTACCACCCTATTCACTTGTGTTACTACTTTCAGGGAGTTATGTACTTACACCCCCATATCCCTCTGTACATCTATATTCCAAAGGGTCTTGCTATTTATTGTATACTTTCCACTAGCATTTGATTTCCCAGAATGCATCACCTCACACTGGTCCAGATGAAACTCCACCTGCCATTTCTCCACCCAAATTTGTAACTGATCTATATGCTGCTGTATCTTTTGACAACCTTGCTCACCATCCACATTTCCACCAACATTTGTGTCATCTGCAAACTTACTAATGAGACAACTTAGATTTTCATCCAGACCATTTATATGTGGTCACAGACCTCCAGTTAGAAAAACACCCCTCCAGTAATACCCTCTGTCTTCCCTGACCAAGCTAATTTTGTATCCAACATCAGCTTGCTGTGAATTCCATGTGACTTAATCTTCTGGCCCAGCCTACCATGAGGAACTTCGTCAAATACTTTAATAAGTCCACGTAGACAACATCCACTGCCCTACCCTCATCAGTCACCTTTATCACCTCCTCAAAAAAATTCAATCAAATTTGTGAATCAGGGCCTCCCCCACACAGAAGCATGGTGACTATCCCTAATAAGTCCATGTTTTTCTAAAAGCAAGAATGTTTTCCAATAATTTTCCTACCATTGATGTCTCACCAGCCAATAATTTTCTGGATTATCTCTATTGCCCTTTTAAACAAAGGAATAATATTGGCTATTCCCCACTCTTCTGGCACCTCGCCTGTGGCTAAAGGGAATACACTGTCAAGGCCCCAGCAATCTCCCCAACCATCTCTCAGCACCCTGGGATAGATTACATCAAGCCCTGGGGACTTATCCAACTTAATGTTTTTTGAGACATGACAACACCTTCTCCTTCTTAATATCAACATGTTAAAAGCTCAGGCAGCCTTCCAAATGGCCCACCTTATTTTACCCACTGAATGTCATTTTATTGACAGTTAGCGAAATGACAAAGTGGCTAACTCCACTGTGTTTCTTTCCTGATGCTTCTTGCTACTTTCTGGTTGTATATCAGGGTAGAATCTTGCAAAAGGGTCGTCATGATTTCAAAACAAAACACTGCAAGCTGGAAATCTAAAATAAAACAAAAACTGTTGGGTACACTATGTGTATCCTTGACTTTTTCAATTTTCTTTCAGTACAATTGTAAATACATTTGAGTTTTATATCCAATGAAACAGTACTTCCTAACTGAATGTTACCTGCTTCTTGTTAGTCAATAGTCAATCCTTCATTATTGTTTAGAGTTACAGTGAGTTCACTGTTTTCATTTGTTCAGCAGCATGCAATGTCATTTTGCAAATTGCATTAAAGTATATCGCGGTGTTATGGCTAGTGTTGTGATAAAATGGCATCCAGCTCCTTTCTCTCACTGGGCAGTGAAAGGATTTTCTTTTTTAAATACTTTAACAAGACTGGTAGATTGGAACATGATTGACATAATTAAAGGAGGACTCCCACTTTCTTCTTGCAGGTGTCCTGCTCAAAAGGACAGGTTAATATCAGAGTCTGGCACAGGCACCAAAGGGATTAATTGGAAGTGAGAGGTAAGATCTTGCCTGATTTTAACTTCCACCCAAATTGCCCACTTTCCACAAGCCAGTGGAAACTTACTCCCTTTATCCCTGTTGAAGTCATGTAGGAAAATGATTCAAATGATCATCTTCCATTATACTGACTGTAGCTGTTCTGGTTACAGAGTCTGTTCTTCAGAAAGCTCATGAGTTGCAGGCACAATTAGTCACATGGGATTACAACGTTGTGTCACTGAGAGAGAAGCTAGGTTAAGAAAGAATGAGAACAGGCCCTAAGCAGGTATTCAGGAAAGAAAGGGAAGGGAGAAAAGAGGGGTGGCAATTCTGATAAAGGAATGTATAGCTGTGCTGGGGAGAGAAGGAATATCCTGGATAGAATCTACCTGTTTAAAGTTAACAAACAATAGAGGTATGATTTAACTATTAGGACTATTCTATGGGCCACCAAATAGTTGGAAGGAATTTGAGGACTTAACTTGCAGGGATACAGACTAAATAGCAAATGTGTACAAGAGAAGATTTTTGATCAATACCTTTCTGGCCCAATGCAGAAGATGATATTGATGGAATTAGTTCTGGGAAATGAGTTAGGCCAGAGGGACTAAGCCTCAATGGGGGAACATCTAGAAGAAATGGTCATGATGAATGCAAGGCTTAGAAGAGCTAAGAACTAGACCATGCCAAGGGAAAAATACTCAAATGGAGAAAAACAAATTTCAGAGAGCTGAGAATAAATCTGTCCCAGGTAAACTAGAATCAAAGGTGGTAGGGAAAACTGTAATTAATCAAGAGGCTTTTCAGGTAGAGATTGTATCAGCTACAGTATGGCATTCTCATGAGAGAGAAAGGTAGGGAAATTAAAGCTGGAGCTTCCTAGATGAGCAAAAAGCTAGAGAGTTAAATAGAGGAGGAGAAAAATAACATGAAAGATGCATGCTTACTAGCGTAAGTGAGAAGCAAGCTATGGAAAGTTCAGAGAGGAAAAAAGAAAAAGAAATAGGAGAGGCAAAGAAGAGAGCAAGAGAAGACGCTGGCAGCAACATAAAAGAGAATCCAAAATTACTCTCTGAGCATGCAGACCGGTAAAGGATTGCATGAGGAGAGGTTTTGCTGATCAGAGGCCTAAAAAGGAAACATACTCATGAAGACAGAGGGTATGGCGAAGGAACTAAATGAGCATTTTGCATCACTCTTCACAAAGGATGAAAATGCTGCTGAAGCCTCAGGAAAGAAGATGTTGTTGAGATTCTTTCAGCTGAACGATAATAACGAGGAGGTACTAGAAATGTTAACTGCATTTAAAGTGGATAAATCACTTGGTCCAGATAAGATGCATCCTAGATTGCTGAGGGAAGGAGGCAATTAAAGAGGCCTTGACTCTAATCTTCCAAACATCTATAGATTCAGAGGTGATGTTTGAGAACACAAAAGTTACATATGTTCTGTGCTTGTTCAAAAAAGGACTAGGGATAAACCTAGGAACTAAAGACACATTAGGGTAGCCTGGGTGATGGAGAAAATTCTCAAAACACCAATCGGGAACAGAATTCACAGTCACTTGGATATATGTAGATTGAATAAAGAGACCTAGCATTGATCTTTTAATGAAAAGAAAATCATGTCTAACTAACTGGATAGAGATTTTTAATGAATTTACAAAAACGGCCAAAGAAGGAAATGTGGTTGATATGGTATAAATGGACTTCTAAAAGGTATTTGATAAAGTATTCCATAATATCATCAAGATTGAAGGCCGTGGAATAAAGGAGCCTGTAGCAGCATGGATGGAAACTCAGCTGAGCAACAGCAAACTTAGGGTTCTCGAGAAGGGTTGTTATTTAGACTGGAAGGAAGTATGCAGTAATGTTCCCCAGAAGATGGTACTTGGAATACTGCCTTTCTTAATATACATTAATGACTTGGATTTGCATGTACCGGGCATAATTTCCAGATTTGCAGATGGCACAGAAGTTTAGAGATGTGGTGACAGTTAAGGATAGTAATAGACTTTAAGGATAGTAATAGACTTCAAGGAGATATTTTCCAGTGCTGAGGAAGTCTTCAACATGAAAGGTTAACTTAGCTGCTGCCTGAACTGTTGAATGTTTCCTAAATTGTGTGTTTTTATTTCAAGCAGATATAGATGGGCTGGAGGACAGAGAAGACTGCAAGGGGATCTGATGTGGGTATTTGAAATCAGGAAGGGTAAAGACACAATAGATAAAGGAAAACTGTTCCATTTGTCAGAGAATCAAGAGCCAGAGAACATGAGATGAAGGTGACTGACAATAGAACCAAAAGCAACACATAGATTTTCCACAGAAAGTGGTCAGGGTCTGGGATACATTGTCAGAAGCAGTAGTGGGAGCAGATTCAATTGTGTTGTTCAAAGGGGACCTGGATAAGTTTGTGAAATGAAATAATTTGCAGGGTTGTGGAGGGGAGGGTGGAGGAGTGGGATGAGCTGAGTTGCCCTCAGAAAGAGCTAATACAGACTTTTAAGGGTCAATTCGCCTCCTTCCGTGCTGCAACCATTCTGAGATTCCATAAAGTCAGCCTTGCTTTCTTTGGGAACTGCAATAATTCATCCCAAGGTTATCCTGAGCATGAATGGCAATCAAGGCCGGGATTTGAACTTTGGCAGCATAAACAAGAGTCCAGTTATTTCCAGAGTCACAAGTAACCACACTGCTTTCAACTTTTTCCAAATCTTTTTCTCATCACTGCCATACTACACGAGGAAAATACTAAATCATAAACTAGTAGGTGAAATTCACGGAAAAAAAAGAGGTGAGAATTGTAAGTTTCTTTGGTAAATATTTGAAATGTGGTACATTAAGCAGCCATTTGTTTCTTCACATAATCAGTAGTTAGCAGCATGTAAAATCCTTCAGCCAGCCCTTTGTACAGTGCATGCCTAGACACAGGTCATGGAGCAAATATATTTGTTGGGTATGTTCTTTCTGTCAAACAGCCAAAAGAAAATTTGAATTAAAAAGACTGTGTGTGTACCTATGCAGCCATGCCTTTCCTACCACCCTTCCCACATGGTGGCATAGCTTCCTCTAAGCTAACAGCTGCTGTTAAATTATTATAAGGATAAAATCAGTAAAATAAAGAATACGCTCTGTTTGACCTTCAGCGTGGTTATTCCAAGTCATCTCCTGGGCAACTCACCCACCACTCTCTGAAAAGTGGCAATTGTAGTGGAAATGGGAACAGAGTTTGCAATATGTAAACTCTGGCCAAATCCAGACAACTTCCAAGCCAGATGCAAACCACGTACTGGCACTGTAATTGCTTTGCTTCCTTTGCTTCACAGCAAAGCTAAAATCACTAATAATCCTGAGAATTTTTTTTGCTATTTATTGAAACAAAAATCCCTCGGCTTCCCAGGACAAGGCGATGAAATCAGATTGATGGAGACACAAGAGAGATTGCAGATGCTGGAATCTGGAGCAACACACAAAACGCTGGAGGAACTCAGCAGGTCAGGCAGCATCCACTGGAGAAGATGAACAGTTGACATTTCGGGTCGAGACCCTTTATTCAGATTGAGAGACAGAGGGGCAGTAGCCTGTGTAAAAAGATGAAGGGAAGGAGTGGAGCAAGAGCTGGCAGATGATTAGTGGATCCAGGTGAGGGGGAGGTGATAGGCAGATAGGGAGGGAAGAGTGGGAATGGTGTCAGAAGCTGGGAGGTGATAGATGAGAATGGCAAAGTGCTGAAGATGATGGAATCTGATAGGAGAGGAAGGTGGAGCATGGAATAAAGGGGGAGAGGTGGGGAGGGGAACCAGTGGGAGAAGTGTTTGGGTCAT
>JAUZTB010000087.1:100463337-100474530 GCA_034780895.1 Rhynchobatus australiae | reverse complement strand
CCATTTTAAACCCATGTTAACCTACCCGTACGTCTTTGGAATGTGGGAGGAAACCGGAGCACCCGGAGGAAACCCATAAAGACACGGGAGAACGTACAAACTGCTTACAGACAATGATGGGAATCGAACCCCGTTCACGGGTGCTGTAATAGCATTGCACTAACCGCTACGCCACCATGCCTTATATTGCAGTAATAAGAATTTTGAAAATATTCAGCAAGTGAGAAAGCATCCGCAGAAAGAGCAGTTGGCATTTCTGATGACATAAGTGATCTTCCAACTAATGATCTACAATGGATTTAATTTGGATTCAAAACTGGCTTGGCCATAGAAGACAGAGGGCAGTGGTAGAGAGGTGACCAGTAGTGTTCTGCAAGGATCCGTGCTGGCATCTCTGTTGTTTCTGATATACAAATGATTTGGATGAAAATGTAGGCGGACTCTTAGTAAGTTTGCACACAACCCAAAAATTGGCAGAGTTCTGGATAGTGAGGAGGGTTGTCAAAGGATATAGCAGGGTATAGGTAGTTAACAATATGGGGGAAAACAGCAGATGGAGTTAATTCAGGCAAGTGTGAGGTTTTGCGCTTTGAGAGATCAAATGTAAGAGAAAAGTATATACTAAGTGGCAGGACCCTTAGGAGCATTGATGTACAAAGAGATCTTGGGGTGTAAGTCCATAGCTCCCTGAAAGTGGCAACACAAGTACATAGGATGGTAAGAAAAGGCATATAGCATGCTTACCTTCATCGGTCAGGGGAGTTGAGTATAAAAGTTGGGAAGTCATGTTGCAATTGTATGAAACTTTGGTTAGGCCACATTTGGAGAAATGCATGCAATTCTGGTCACTGCATTACAGGAAGGATGTGAAGGCTTTGGAGAGGATGCAAAAGAGGTTCACCAGGATGTTGCCTAGATTAGAGAGTATTAACTATAGGGAGAGGTTGGACAAACTTGAATTGTTTTCTCCTGAGCATCGGAAGCTGAGGGGCAACCTGATAGAAGTATATAAAATTATGAGAAGCATAGTTAGAGTAGATAGTCTGAATCTTTTTCCCAGGTTGGAAATGCCAAATACTAAAGTGCGAAATTTTAAAGGATATTTATGTGGCAAATTTTTTTGCACAAAGAGTGATAGGTGCCTGGAACATGCTACCAGGGGAAGTGGTGGAAGTAAATACAAGAGCAATGTTTAAGAGACATTTCCGCAGGTCACATGATAGGAATTGAGGGATATTGACCACATCAGGCAGATGTGCAGTTTAAACTGGCATCATGACCCAAGGGGCCTGTTCCTGTGCTGTACTGTTCTACATTCAAATGTTAACTCTTTCACTCTCCACAAATGTTGTCCGACTTGCTGGGAATTTCTAGCCTTTTCAGTTTTTATTGTATATTTTCCAGGAAAGCAGCTTTTTTTTTACTTTTAAGAAAATATGATCCATAAATTTCAATAACAGGATGTACCAGATGTGCCAAATGATCTCACCCAGCTGCATTTATCCTTTATGTTGTGAACTATCTGAGACTAAACTCAACCATTTGCAACTTGGTGCTACATTGTGATCCAAGCCAAGACCAAGATAAATAGCTTCCACTTCCATAATACAGATCAACTCTGCTCCTCTCCAAGTTCATCTGCTGCTGAAATCTTCATTATCTCTGAACTTACCGACACCAATTCATTCCTGGACAGCCTCCTATCTGCCACACAAGGTGCCAGTAACCTAACTTGTTCCAAGTACCATTCACCCTATAGTATTTCACTCCTTGGAGAACACTGGCTCTCAGTTAAGTAATGCCATTATTTTCTGATGAAAGGTCATTAATCAGAAATATTAACTCTGGTTAAGTTTCCATCATTGCTGCCTGACCAGTTGAGTACTTCCAGCATGTTTGGTTTTTACTTTGATTTTCTGACACTTGCTTTCAGTTCCTCCTTGCCCTGCTCCTCTGTAATGTTCTCCATTTCACAACCCTCCAGGGTATCTGTCATCCTCCATTCCATTGAATGGAGTAACAGGCTCAATGAGCTTTGAGTCAAGCCCTGCTCTCATTTCTTACATTGTTTTGCCTGATTTTACTGTTTCATTGTTGGCAGCCATGCCTTCAGCTGCAGAGGCCCTTAGCTCTGAATTCACCTCCAAAAACCTTTCCTCCTCTTTAACTATCCATCTTAAAAGACATTCTTTAATAGTTATCTCTTTGAGAAATGTTTTATTCATCTTCCCTAAGATCTCTTCATGTGGCTGCTGCTTCATAGGGTTGCTGTTGATTTAACTTTTGAAATGTATTCCAGTGTCTCCTCCTCTAATTCTTTCCCAAAATTGGTGCAGAGTAACCACATCTTCCTAAATTATCAAGCTTTCATTCTATACACTTCCACACTATGGATCATGACCCTTCATTTAAGGTTCTCAGGTGTCGGACATTTCCCAAATATGAAGTGGCCATCTTCTGTTCTGTCGGTATATTCCAACCCAATAAAGAACAATCAAAATTAGCATGCAGCTGATGGGTACCATTTGGCCACAACTAGGCTGAGTTTGAAAGATCATATTGATGCCATATGCGGTGAAGAGTGGTTTATCATCCTTTCACTTTCAAAGTGTAAAGTTCAGGAGGCAAAATAAATCCCTCCTGCAATGAACAATCAAGAAAACGCTTTGGAAAATGTATGAAAAGGCAGCAAAGGCCCTTCCCAGATAGTGTGCAAATAAAGTACATTCAGGCCACAAAGTTTATCCTTTACATAATACACAGATCATCTATTGCATCATTCATAAATGTCAACATTGGTATTACTCAACTTGAACAACATTCACTTTAAATGATGGGTTGAAGAACCTTGATTTGGAGATATTCCACACACAAAAGCAATGTTAATTGTTTCAATCCCCACTGGTTGTGGAGTTGTTTACTTTTAATTTATATCTACTCAACTGTATTTGCTGCTTGATTCTTGGAAATTGTTTAAGTAGTGAATTCAGGGCATATCTGAGCAAGAAGAACCCAGCTGAGTAAACAGAGTATGAGTAAACTGTGAACAAAGGAATACTGAGCGCCCACACCCACATCAACAGGAAAGCAGCCCCTGGTAACTGTAAGGTTATGCAAGCACAGGCAATCTAAGCTACAAATGACAAATAACCCACTCTTGTGCACCTCTGAGTATAGCAGCTTTCACTGTGTGGTTCAGCAGTTATACAAATTAAAAGTTTTCAGGCTATTGCTCTGTGGCCTAAACCAAGAGGCTGCCTACTTGAGTTGAAAAGGGAAAAGAGAAGTTAAAAATTGTAGATATATCATTATCATAAATATAGATATATATAACTCCTTACTGACTTTCAGTTTATTACTATCCACCTGATAAATGAGGTACCATTCACTAGAACACTTAATATCAGAGCAAAACTATGGAGCATCCCAGGCTCTGATGTCACAGATATTCCTGACAGTTCACCCACAGGTTTGATGTAATACTACATTCAATAGTTCACTCTTCAGCCTGCCAACGTATTTCTCACATGAACATAATTCTTATGGTTTTCTTCCACTGTAATTAATGATATGAAATACTGAATTTTACATCAATCCTGGAGCATTTGTTTTACTACTGGGATGTTGATATAACAAAGCTGGGTCATGAAACCATGACAGGTACTTTTCCTTCAGATGCATATAGCAGCTTTACATAATACAGCCCTTAGAAACTGGAGATGATTCTAATTACAACAACCACCTTTGATGAAGTAAAATATTCCAAGGCTCTTTACAGCAAACAGCAAAGGAGAGATTAAGAAATAGGTTTAATAAGTCTTTTAAAGAATGAACAAGAGGTACAGAGATGCAAAGGTTTAGAGATGAAATTCCAGGGTTGCACAAAAATGTTAATGGTGAAGGGTAAATGATCAGCAACACTCAAGAGACCTGTATTGAAGCACAGAAGATACCTCTGAGGAATGTAGGTTTGGAAGAGATGGGGCTATGGTGCAACTATTTGAAACATTGGTTAGGCTGCAGATGGAGAATTGTGTGCAGTTCTGGTAACCCAACTAGAGGAATAACATGATTGGACTGGAGACGGTGCAGAGGAGATTCACCAGGATGCTGCCTGGGATGGAGCATTTCAACTATGAGGAACATTGTCGGTTTGTTTTCTTGGAGCAGAAGAGACTGAGGGGAGACCTAAATGAGGTATACAAAATTATGAATAGAGTATACAGTAAGAAATTTTTCCCCAATAGCAAAGATGTCTAAAAACAGAGAACATAGGATTAAAGTAAGGGGTAAAAGGTTTAGAGGGAATCTGAGCAAGAATTATTTCACCCAACCAAACTACCTACTCCAGCCCCAAGACCTACAAGACATGTGGCCCAATATTCCACTGCAAACAGACACAAAGCACGTCTTCCTGTCTGCAAGTAACAGTAAGTGAACATAAATAAGTTTCTTTTCATCTTTCTTCATCCGACCCTACAAAATGACCTTCTAGCCCTCACTCCCTCATGTGCTGACAGGTTTTGCCCTTAGTTGCATTAACTACTCCTTGGAGGACCAAGTACCATACTCTCACCACTCTCTTGCAAAAGGAATTTGTCTCAAATTCCTTGTTGGATTTATAATTTCTAGGTTAGGGAATGAATTGTATCCTTTCTCTGCCTCCTGCCTGAAACTCCTTCAGGGTGAGTGTCAATTCCATTGGCTGAGGTGCCAGAAAGTTTGTGATTTCTGTGGTCAGATTTTTGTTCCATTTTTGGGTCACAGTCTATTCCGCTAGTTTCTCAAACACAACAGTTAAACCATCCAAAACATGAAACAAGTAACTAAAGACTATCTTATACTTTGATATTGCCCAATCTTTTTTTAGATTTAATAATAGAGATAAAATTACTGCTGTCTAGTTTCCAACTGCTTAACCAGTTAACCACTTTCTATCAATGTCTTAGTAAGTTATCAGATTCAAACTATCCACATATGGATAATTCATTAGTTTAAGCTAGAATTTACAAAATCTGTTTGAACTTCAGTACATAATAAAACAGAAGGATTGCCTTGTGCCAAGATCCTCTGACTCCACTTTAATCCTTAAAAGATCCTCCAAAAATCCCTCACCCAGTGGCATCCAACCAGCTCCAGTCAACAAGAACACAATGAAAATGAGTGCCCTTGAAATTAAGCTTTTAATGTGTCAGCTCCCCAGGTAAGTCAGACACCAATACAATTTTCAAAAAGTCTATTTGGCAAAATAATTACCCCTAACCGACACTTCAAAGGTTTGAAGGCTATCTAAAATCACTGCTAATGAAGCACAAAATCAAAAGACAATCAGTCACAGCAAATTCTGCAAACCATGTCAAATAGCTACCATGTGTAGCCAGAACTCTACATATATTACAAAAAGGCTGATAGTATCTTAGGAAACACAGAATGTGTACTTTGGACAATTGAGAACACTTGCAGATATTTTTAGTGCTTATATTGTTTTAATAAGAAACTTTGGTTTATTTGTGACAATTTCCTGCAATCACTACAGAATGGGGAGAAGTGGTAGCCACTTGGATCAAGAACTGATGCACCAGTCGTATCCTTGCTCTAGATTATGAAAGCATTGGCTTCAGGAAAGGAACATAGAACAGGCCCTTCGGCCCAAGATGTCTGTGCTGACCATGCCGATTTTAACTAACTTCATCAGCTTGCACATAATCCATATCCTTCCATTCCCTGCCTGTTCACCTGCCCGTTTAAATACCTCTTGAATGTTACGATCATATCTGCTTCCACCACTTCCCCTGGTAGCATGTTCCAGTAACCTACTACTCTTTGTGTAAAAATCTTACCTTGTAAAGCTCACTTAAACTTTCCCCTATCACCTTAAAACTATGCCCTCTGGTATTTGACATTTCTACCCTAGGAGAAAGACTCTACCCTATTATGCCTCTCATAGTGTTCTGTTATAAAAGAGGAATAAGGAATAATGTGCAAAAGCCTTATCTTAGTGAGTGACAAAGAGCCTGGAATATGTCTATGCCCTTTGGAGGAACAGTAAGTAAATCAGGGAAGGACTTCTATCTGCAATTGTTCCATCAGTCAACCCTCATGTCACTCCCTCCACTATGGAGGGTTAGGTAGAAAAATTCTCAGGCTTATCCAGTACAATCTGTGGGAAGTTAAACAAAGTTAAATGCTGGTATCCCCATTTGATAGTGCAGTTTTACAGAGATCTACTATCCAAAGACTGGAAATCCACACATTCATTGATCAAGAAGTCCTTATTCTGTGTTGTGTAATAATCCAAAAAAATAAACAAACTCCAGCAAAATGTTTGCTCTTAGAAATTTTCACAAAGGTCTTAATTATACATGGTACCTCAAGCCATATTGGTCTTTTTTCCAGTTAAGAAGCTATTCACATGCACATCTTGACTTACCTCCATAACCCACACAAAATCTATTCATAGTTTGAGACAGGAATTGAGCTTCAATGTCACTACAAGACAATAAGAAATAAGAACAGGAGTCATATAGCCCCTCGATTTTGCTTCACCGTTCAGTACTATTCTGGCAGATCCTCAACACCATCACATCACTGTTCCCACCACGTAAATGAAAAATCAATCTCATTAGAAAATATTTTAATCAATTCAATCTCCAACAATCTCTTGCAACCAACTTAGCTCCATTTTGAATGGGCAACTGCTTATTCTGAAACCATGTCCCTAGTACAGGATTTCTCCACCAGGGGAAGCACCTATTCTGCCAAACACCCTCAGAATCATAAATGTTTCAATAAGATCACCTCATTGGAGATAGGCCTGACGTGATCAACCTTTCCATACTAAACAACCTCTTCATCCCAAGAATCAACCTAATGAATGCTGTTGCTCCAGGAAAGTTTCACTGGGAAGTCAGGATAACTCTGTGAAACTTCACACCATCTTTCAGAAAAAAAGGGTTTGGGGCTGAAAAATTAAACATACTCATATAAAATCCACCTATAATCCACTGACAGAGGCTCAAGAAATCAAGAATGTTTTCATTTCCATAGCACCTCATTATGACATTAAAACACATCAAAGTTCAAATTGACTATGGTTACATGGACAAATGAAGCAGTGACCCACCGGCAACAGTGAGATAAATGATTTTATATTGTTATTGTAGAGAAGAATGTTGGTTGTTCTTCAGATTGTGCCAAGAGATCCTTTATCTCCACAGGAGAAGGGAGATAGAAGCCTTGTCCTGCAGTTCATCTGAAGGACAGCACCTCCAGTAATGCAACATTGCACTGCAGTTCCAAATTAGATTGCAAAAGCAGTTACAAATCTACACCTGGGCCAGATGTTTGCGTAATCCTAAAGAACTTTAGTACAAATTATAATTTGTCAAAAGCCTTAAATTACATCCCGTTCCATAAACTGTTTTTCATTGGACTAAAGTATATTTCACTGCATTTTACCTCTGTGAATTCAAAGCTGTTAGTTATTTTTGTAAAAATTTGAATTAATCAGAAACTCAAAGTAATAATTTTAACAAAACCACAGAATCCCATCTTTGGCTGATTTTAAACTGAATTAACAATTCAGCCCCACACCCTGTATGCCCCCTTTCTTCTAGGATTTCTGCAAATCTTCCAGCAAAGACACAGTGAGAGGTCAGGATAAACCCATCCAATAGATCTTTAATTACATACACCATTTCCAATATTTGTACAGGTTTATTTGGCACAGTCCTCTAAGTGAAACATTGGCTTCACAATGCTTTAAAACTGGTCCAGCCACATAGTCTCTATGGCCAAGAAAGCACTCCACGCCTCTCCTTCCTCAAAAGGCTAAGGATATTCGGCATGTCCCCGTTGACCCTCACCAATTTTTACAGATGCACCATAGAAAGCATCCTATCCAGATGCATCACAGCTTGGTATGGCGACTGCTCTGCCCAAGACTGCAAGAAATCAGAGAGTTGTGGACACAGCCCAGTCTATCATGAAAACCAACCTCCCCTGCATCGAATCTGTCTACACTTCCCGCTGCATCAGGAAAGCAGCCAATATAATCAAGGACCCCTCCCACCCCAGTCATTCACTCTTCTTCCCTTCTGACGGGCAGAAGTTACAAAAGCTGGAGAACATGTACCACTAGGCTCAAGGACAACTTCTATCCCGCTGCTAAAAAAGACTTTTAAATGGACCTCTTATACGATACAGATCAACTCTTGATCTCTCAGCCTACCTTGTCGTGGCCCTTGCACTTTATTTGTCAACCTGTACTGCACTTTCTCTGTAACTTTTACACTATATTCTGCATTCTGTTATTGTTTTCCTTCTGTACTGCCTCGATGCACTTATGCATGGAATGATCTGTCTGGATGGCATATAAACTAAATCTTTTCACTGTATCTTGGTACACGTGACAATAATAAACCAATTACCAAACAGAACTTCACATCAACAATGGTGGACAGAGATATTTCCGTCCAACTACCATATAAAATCCAATAACTGCTGGAATAAACAAACCAGTGATTAGCTCTGTAATTTTTCAACCAATTACGTGATCAAGTTCAAGCTATACTTTATTGTCATTCACCCATATGCTATAAAAACACATGGAGGAATGAAATGTCATTCCCCCAGGCTCCCACAACAGAGGACATACAATAAACGCAGACAAAAAATTGTGCAAGTACAAATAGTGCAAAAAACAATATATACAGAATAGAAAATTAGTGCAGGGTTAGTGCAAAACCAAGTTGGACAGAGAAAATACAGAACTCAGTGTGTTGCACTAAATGTATGAACATGTTCAGCAGCAGCCAAAGTTCTTACACGCCGTTGTGCAAACCAGGGCTTTTGATGTGGCATTTGTCTGAAACTGTTTTCAGGGTATTCAGGAGCCTGACAGCCTGGGGGAGAAAAACTGTTGTACAGTCTAGTAGTTCTGGCCCGGATGGTCCGGTACTGCTTGCCAGACAGCAGTGGGACAAACAGGCCATGGGAGGGATGAGAAGGGTCATCTATGATTCTGCAGACCTTGCACCATGTTCACCGTGTGTTGTAGATATCCAGGATGGAGGGAAGAGGTACTCCAATGATCTTTCTTGCTGTACTCGCAATTCTCTGCAAAGTCTTACGGTCAGAGACGTTACAGTTGCCGTACCAGGCAGCTGGTCAGGACACTCTCAATAGTACCCCTGTAGAATGTGGTGAGGGTGGGGGAGGACGGGTTTGCTCGCCTCAGCCACCATAAAAAGTGGATACACTGCAGTGCCATCTTGGTGAGGGAGGAGGTGTTGGTTGACCAGGACAGGTCATCTGCTATATGTATTCCCAAGAACTTATAGCAGCTGACTCCCTGTACAATGATGCCATTGATGCACAGGGGTGAGTGGTCAGCCTGGACCTTCCTAAAATCCACAATTATCTCCCTTGTTTTGTCCACGTTCAAGGAGAGATTGTTGATGGAACATAAAGCACTAGGTAACTATATTTCATTTGCAACCCCTTCATTGTGCCAACTGCTTAAGTCAGCCGAGGATTCATGCTGTAACTGTGGAAACTGCAGCCATTGATATAATGGAAACACATCCAGTTAATAGATTCCCAGGTATCATCAGGTCAATCCCAAGACCTGCCCTCAGTTTCATCACTATTGTAAGCAGAAAACCTGCTTAAGCAGGCAGCAGAGCAGCAAAATTAAGGTGCCAACCATTGGCACAACTACATAGCTGAAGACCTCCCATTCTTCCCTCTACAGGTCATATAAGGTCATTTACCTTTGGCTCAAATGGTCAAGGAAGGCTAAATGGCCTCCTTTTGTCTTGTTCCCTTCAATAATTCTATGAAGAATTTGACAGTATCTTTGAAAATTCTATATAATACTTCTAGCTGTACGTGAGGGTTTAGAACTTCTCATGTCAGTGGCACCAATGTCATTTACCACCTCTTTCACTGTCCTGAGGTTAAGGAATGCTGCTACAGAAATTACAGTCAACTTCCATACCCAGTTTAAAGCATTTCTAAAATCTCTGAACCTCAATAAAAACAGGACAAAAAACATTTTGCTGTTTTTTTTCCATACAGTTGCATTTTGTCCATTTTGCACGTAAAACAATCAGAACTTTTCCCAATGAAAACAACTGCTCTGCAACTTAATCTGTTCTGTGTCAAAGAAATGAATTTCAGCATTAGGTACTCTAATTTAAAGCAATGCTGTTTAATTCCATATTTTTGCACTGAGGGAGCATTTTACCAGTTAAATATATCTTCGTCTCTGTCGTATTTTGTTAGATTGACTGCTGAAGAAGTATAAACTTTTGATCACTACTTATATCTTCAGTAATAGAACATGGTCAATAAACCTTTAGTCCTCAAAAAAATGCCTTCAGATAAGGTCCCATTTGTCCTTTTTTTTACTAAAGTTATTCAACATACTGTGACTTCTGAAGGGTATCAATTTTCCACAGATTCCTTTATATAAAATATTTTCCTTACAAAGCATCTTCAGTGCTTTACAAATGCTTCTTGAGAATACCTTGAGGAGGTGCTATACCTACTGGGAAAAGGCAATCATGATATTTTTGCTGCAAACCCTTAATGCATCTGTATCAATTCCCTTCACCTCTGCTTTTAGGAGAAGCAATAAACCACTTAAAATAAATAGCATGGCGCCTTTGTTAAAATACTGGGCAGAGAGATTTGATACAGAGCCATTAAACTTTCATGCATTAATGTCATACAACAGAATTTCTAGGCTTATGTGAGGAAGGTATAAAGATACCAGGGTCTTTATGAGGGAAATCTTGAATACTATTAAACATTTATACTCCTCAATGCATTCTGCAGTGATTATATTGTTGTGGTAAAATTGTCTTTAAACCAGAACCATTGAGACAAAGAAAAATGTTATCAATTATTAAATGATCTGGATCTGAGGGTTTTCATGCATGATGAATTTTTCATTTAGTAACTATTAAACGCCACCACTGATAAGAGTTCTGTCAATTGTGGCTAATGTGAAGCAAATTTGCAGTAGTTCACAAACAATTTTTTATATATGAGTGATAGTGTGCTTTTGAATTATTTTCGTGCCTTAACGATGTTTGTTTATTAAAATCTAGTATGTGTAGTCCATAGTTAGAGTGTCATTTGAAAAATGTATTTTGCAATGTTGCTGGGTATATTTGCTCGCATGTT
>JAUZTB010000087.1:100082947-100094423 GCA_034780895.1 Rhynchobatus australiae | reverse complement strand
ACATTTGCCTCCTACGTGGAAGATCCCCAGTACAGTCCCGAGTAGAAAGATCATTCGGTCCTGATGCAGGGTTTTGACCCGAAACATCGACAATTCCCTTTGCCCCACTGATGCCCCACTGCTCGACCCACCGAGTTCCTGCAGCAGGTTGTTTGTTGCTCTATATTCCAGCAGCTGTAATGTCTTATATCTCTCTAGAAACATTATTTAACAGCTGACATTGGTTTAGTGGTTAAATTACTGGACTAACATTCCAAGGCCTAGGCTAACAATCTGGTGATATGATTTCAAATGCCACCATGGTAACTGGGATACTTAAATTTAGAGCATCATTGAATCATACAGCACAAGAAACAAGCCCCTGAGTCCACCAACCATACATTTACATTAATCCCATTTTTAAAATTCTCCCCACATTCCAATCAACTCCTTCCAGAGGGCTGTGAATCTTTGGAATTCTCTGGGTGCTGAATCAATGTTAGATTCATACCAGAACCCACTGAGTTTATCCGAAGTGCATATACAACCATTGAAGGAGAGGCAGTAACAAGCAATGAGCCGAGTCAAGTTGTCATGTACTCATCGGCTCAACACCAAAGATCTAAGCACAGTTAAGGACTAAGTTACTGAGAACATGGAACAGTACAGCAGAGGAACAGGCCCTTCGGCCCACAATGTTGTGCCAAACCAATTACATAAGTAATAAAATGCCCAACTAAATGAATCCCTTTTGCCTACACATTGACTATTACTGACCATTTCCCTCACATTCATTGTGTCTAAGAGCTTCTTGAACATCCCTATGGTATTTGCCTCCACCACCATCCCAGGCTCCCACCACTCTTGTTTAAAAAAACACTTGCCCTGCACATCTCCTTTGAACTTTCCCCCTCTCACCTTAAATGCATCCCTTCTGGTATTAGACATTTCAACCCAGGGGAAAAAGAAAATGTATTATCTGACCGAACCTTTAATTTATGTGTATATGTGAAAAGTATTTCACTTCTTTTTTGAAAGAGGGAAAATTTTGCTGCATATTTAGTGTAAATATATTAGGTAAGTTTTGTATCACATCAGACATGCAATGGAAGCCTACAGTTGTTGCGAGTCTGCAATAAGCTCCATCCATTTGTTCTGTAGTCACAAGAGATTTTGCAGATGCTGGAATCTGGAACAACACACACAAAATGCTGGAGGATCTCGGCAGGTCAGCCAGCACCTATTGGAAGGAAATGAATGTTGACTGTTTATTTCCCTGCATAAATGCTGCCTGACCTGCCAAGTTCCTCCAGCATTTTGTGTGATTTGTTCTGGTCTCTCCCAGAGATGACCGCAGTTAGAATTTACCAATACTATAAGACTGTTTCACAGAACACCTGGAAATTCACTGCAAGATTCAGCTGGACAGGTGGCAATGGTGCCAGTTAACACACTCATTTTAAAAGGAAGAGGATGTGCATCCCACAGATTGTTACATTTTTGATTGTGAAATGGAGAATCGAAACTAAGATTTGTAAACATTCCTGAAATAAGATTTAGCCACAAACAGTTTTTAAACCATCCTTACAATTGACTTTGGATTTGTAACAAACAATGGTATTGTTTCCACAAAGTGTGAGAATGTTTAGCGTTGTAGTCAAGCAGCTGCTGAGGAAGTGGAATCAGAAGTGAGATGTAGCAGTTGTAAATGGCATTTATTGCTTGGCATAGAATAACTGTAAGTAGTGGATGAAGCTGCAGTACATTTGTAGAGCAAAATACAATAGTTGTAAAAGGGATTACACAGCCTCATTTAGAGGCAGAATCCTCTTTACCCCAGTTTTGCTACACGTTTCAGCAGTATTTCCTGCCAGCAGTTGCACCTATATCATTTAAACACATCTACAATTTAGGTTATATACATAGGCTCATGTTTTTACCTCCTGTCTATCCCCAACTTTCCCTTTTGTTCCTGCCTTCTCTCCTCTTCAATTAAACCAATGGCAGTGATCGTCATTATTTTTCAAGTGCTGGCTGCTTTGGCAAAAAAGCTTTAATGCATACACGCTGTCACTCACATGCATAGTTCAAAACGTCTATTTGACCCCTCACACAGTGCTCTCTGTCCCTGAACTTCAATTAGTTTCCTCCCTCCTTCCCCACCTCCGAACTCTGACCTGCCACATTCCTGCAGACCCTCCATCTCTGGGAACGCTTGACCACGTTCCTGGCCATGCTCCAATGTTTAACTCCCAATCCTGGCCATGCTCCAGCCACACACTTTGTCCACCACCCCCCACAGTTCACTGTTGACATAGAACAAAACCGATACAGAAACAGGTCCTCCAGCCCACCATGTCTATACCAAGTACCCATCTATACTGCACTTGGTCTGTAACCTGCTATGCTTTTGCAATTTAAGTGCTCTTTCAGATGCTTCTTAAATGTTGTGAGAGCACTTGGCTCCATCACCTTCTCAGGCAGTGCGTTTCAGATCCCAGCTACCCCCTGGGAGAAAAAGTTCTTCCTCAGATCCCCTCCAAACCCCTTTCTCCTCACCTTAAACCTATGCCCTCTGGTTTTAGACACTTCTGCCACAGGGAAGTTTCTGGACCACACCCTGTCCACACACCTGCCCTTGTTCTCAGTCATACTCCAGCCCATGATAGCAGCACCTAGGGTCAAAGGGAGCCACCACTGGCTCGCAGGCCTTGCAATGATGAACAATTTCCTATGACTGTCTTCTTTATTCTTACCTCCTCCAGATCCCCTGAACTAATCCTTTCCCTGCACTTGTACTTAGGCAGAATCTGTTGCATCTGCTGCATTATCCTGCAATGAAGTATAGCCACAGACACAAAATGTTAACTCTCCCTCTGCTGGTGTAGACTGACCTGCTGAGCATTTCCAGCATTATCTGTATTTGTATCAGAAGGTATTTAAGCTTGCCATTAGTTTAAGATGTAGTATATCTCTCGTGGTTACTGTCTACATGACCACCTTGTGGAGAAGGGGTAGAGACAATGAAGATATGCTTTCCCAACTTGATCGAGTGTTTCAGGTTGATGGGTTAAGGTAGACATAATGGAGTAGTAGTTAATCATCTAGCAACTATTGCAGGGGGTCTGAGCAGGGCAGCCTGATTCCAAGCCAGTGGAAATATGATTGACAGTTATAAAACCTTTGCAAATAATTACTGCAACTAAAGCTGCAGCATCTGATTATCTACCGATATTTGCTGATGTCGAGGGCAACACACCAACAGCTCCACAGGCAGGAAGAAGCAATTTTACTTAGTGGCATTGTATCCTCATTTGTTATTATTTGCACACAATTAAAAACATGCTGTGCATTTTAAATTTATATGACCGTAAATTAGTTTTAAATAAAATCCATAGTCAATGACCACAAATGGACAATAAGAACATTTGAGACATTTATATTCACAGAAGCAGCATTGTTTTACCTGAAATAGATATGATGTTAATTTTAAAATCTTTATCTTCAGTCACAGATTACTACACATGCACTCTTCTATGAAACTTAGGACTTATTGAATCACATGTAGTTCATTTGTTCCCTGAGCAAAAGTTCCAAACCATATGGCAGAATGCCTCATCACCAGATTTGACCAACAAGCACCAAGACCTTACTCAACTGGTGGTGAGAGGTGCCCTCCCAGTCAGAGCTTTCCTCTACAGACAACATATCATCCCTAATGTATGCTGCCATCGGGAAGGCTGTGATAGGGAAGAAACTGTTTCTTTGCAGACTGTGGATTTGCTGAGAGGGTGTAGGGTCGGCTGCAAGGGTCCATGTCCCGGTTCATCCTCAGCAGCTGCGTGTCAGAGGACACTCTGATCTATGGGCTGTTCCCGGGGGCACACACTGAGACAGATATCAAGTGCTGGAAGGACATCGACTCAGTGTAGGATGTCCTTTGGTCTGCCTGAAACTTGGCGGCCTTGCAGCACAGCGAGATGTCCGTAAGGGAATGTGGCGACTGGCATAGTCCAGGCTGCAGGAGTACTGCTGAGGGATGGACTGAAGCTTGGTGCAGCCAATGCTAAGGCTCTGTGGGGTAGGACCACAGTATAGGTTCCTTCCACTACTGTATATGGAGTGGCAGAGTAGGGTGAGGAAGCCCGAACAATGAAAGGGGTATCACCGCAGGGAGCTACACGAGGGGCAATGGTGCCAAGTTGGTGCTTTTCTTTAAAGTTTACACCACTGAATGAAACAACCATGAATGTCAAAGTTGTTTTGCACTGTTCCTTTATTCATGATAAAAAAATATGCACAAAGTCTATTTTTGAAAAACAAATGTGGTTCTAGTTTGGTCACCATGCTCTGTCATTGGATTCCACGTAGAGTCCAGTGATGGGGACTATTTTTGATGGGATTCCCTAACATTACACCACAGAAGATCACCACTTGGGAGCCTGTGACAACCCCATTGATTTAAAACTGAGATTCCAGGACTGTGGCCGAAGCAAAGGGGAGGTTGCTTGTGTTTTAGTTAAATGTTTGAATTATGTTTTTATTATTAAAATTATTTAAAAAAATTAAAATTTTAGCAAATGTCATAAAAGTAACAAACTTAAAATTTAAAGCCTTGCTCCTGACTGGTGCTAATGTTGAAGATTCCCTCGGCTGCTCCCTCCTATCAATGTTGCATTTTGGGTGGATCTGTTTGTTGGTGGGACAGGATGTAGTCAGAAATCATGGTGGAGGAATCTGGCTATTGCTTGACGAGTACATGGGATAGCTCTCCCACTTCAGATGCTAGACTATCCATATTTGAGAGGAAGACTTAAGACTATTGTTATGTCCAAATTTGGGGCCTAGCTCAGTACAGGGTAGTCGGTCCAGTTTTATTCTCCGTTTCACCTCTAGATCTCATGAACTTCATGCCATCATGTCAAAACATGGGTAAGGTAACCTGAATTATTACTTACAGTCTTCCCTTAGCTGACAAATCAGCATTCCATGTGAACAACACTTGAAAGCAGCACTGAAAGTAGCAAGTATACAGGATGTACACTTGGTAGAGGACTTCAATGTCCATCACCATGGACCAAACCAGTGAGACCTCAAGCCGCAGGGTTTGGCTCACAGGAGGTAGTGAACTAAGACAAGGGAAAGACCCATCAACCTCTACTGTAAATTTACCTACGGTAGATGTATTTTTCCAATGACAGCATTGGTAAAAGTGACCACTGCATAGTCTTTGGTATTGGTAATATCCTGTGATCACACAAAGGACACCTTCCATTGTGTTGTGTGGCACCATAAATTAAGCTAAATGGTTTGGATTCAGAACAGATCTGGTTGCTGAGAACGAAGCATTCATGAGGAACTGTGAACCATTTAGCACAATGTAAACCACCATAATCAATGGCCCCAGTCCCCACACTCCATTATTACCACAACTGGTCAGTTACTCATTTCCACTACCCTGAAGCCCCCCTTCTTGCTTAGGTAGAAAATGGAAAGAAATGCCCACAGTGATTAAATATACCAACACGAAATTATGACATTTCTATTCCCCTTTTTTCCTATTATTAGAAAAAACTAAAAGTTTGGGATTGTACACAAATGTTTCTTATTGAAACACAAAGACCAACACAGGATGGCTGCTGTGAAGTTGTTTCCCTCAGGTCTAGAATCAGGGAATCAATGGACGTGGTGAAAAAATAGGAAAGTGGAATGGAGGATGAAATCAGTCATAATCTTGTGAATGGTACAGTAGGCTCAAGGGCCACATTGTCTACCACTGTTCCTTTTTTTTTAAAAAAAACACCAATATGTAGAACAACAGGAAGTGTATAGCATGGAAATATGCCCTTCACTTGCAGAATCCGTGCTGACCCCAGAGGAGCTACTTTTAGACCAATCCTACCCTAACCAAAGCTATTTTATTCTCCTCAAATTCCCATCAGCTCCCCAGATTTTGCCACTCAGCTACACAGTATGGGCAATTTACAATGGCTAATTGACCTGCCAACCTGCATGCTTGTGGGATGTGGGTGGATACCCACTTAGTCACAGGGAGAATGTGTAAATGCCACACAGGCAGCACCACTGATCAGGATTGAAGCTGGGTCACTGGAATTACAAGGCAGCACCTCCATTAGCTGTGCCAACCCAATGTGGGCTGTAGCTGTGAGGCAGCAGCTCTACTCGATGCATATTACCGCTCTACATTCCAAGTAACTACACAAATCCCAAAATATTTTTTGATGAACAAAATCAGACATTTTAAATCCGCTTAGCAGCACAAGTGCTGTTATTTCTGATGTGTTAAAAAAAATAATTTCTTTGGTAAAATAATTCAGTTGATGCCAGACAACTGGGTGCAGCTACTTCAAATGTTCTGAAGATACCTAGAGCAGTCTTGTACTTATTAACACAATAGTTTCATGCAAACTTCCTTCAGCGTCTCATAAAATTAGAATGCAAAACCAGGGGAAGTGATGAGCAGTTCCGATACGTCACACTGAACAGGATTATATTGGTAAAATACAGTGTTGTCATAAACCTCAGAGGTTAAAGAATCAGTCATTTCATTATTTTCAGTGGTATTAGATTCACATGTCTCCTGATCACACATCTGTTCGATTGAAAATTCTGCAAAACAGCAGTCTGGATCTTGGATTTGGACAGAGCATAGTGGGACATCTGAAGTATCAGCACTTGCAGAAGATGAGCTGCTTTTTCTGCTGTGGTTTATTTGCAACTGGCTCATTATTTCAGTTTCTGTACTTTCATTTTGCATTACATCTGTTGGAGCCATCAAACAGTTATCAAAATTGGTGAGAGAATCGCATTGTTGATCATCACAAGCCTCTGAACTGGTTCCGTCTGTTCCTTTGTCAGAAAATAGGCTGCTTTGACCACTGTCCTGCATTGTTATTGGCAGAGAATTATGCTCATAGGCTGATTCCTCGACATTACTTAACTCCTCCTCACTCTCCTCTTCAATGTCTTGCATCTTCTCTTCACTGACACAAACATGACCCATTGTGCTGAATTTTTCTTGAATATTATAATTGTAGATAGCATGGGTGTATTTTAGATTTTTCTGATGGAAGAGATCAAATGAAATATACATTAAAATTTTAAAATACCATTTTTTTTTTCTTTACTTTTAACGAAAATGGCATAACAAATTGATAACGCCTCCAATTCTATCCTGACCCAAATGTTCACTTAATGTAAGATCTGCAGATATGGACAGAAATGGTAAATTAGTCAAATCTCACTCCCTTCCACTACTCACTGTGCCAACCCCCACCCACTCCCCCATATCCTCTCCCTTTTTAACTCCAGGGACATTCAGATAAATTGGAGTAATTTCACATGTGTTTGGTACATGCCCTTTCTATACACTGCAGGAAGCACTCCAGCTGAGTTGTTGCATTGTGTGGTTTGTAGCTAGTTAAACAAAAGTTTCCCGTCTACTTTATTAAAATGTAGCAACTAAAAACAAGCTAATGTTATAATGCTTAAATTATCACTTATTTGGGTGCATTATCAGCAGAAAACACAAAATAGGATACCCAAATAGTTAGACTGGAAAATAAGATGTTAATAAATGAAAGGGCGGCACAGTAGTGTAGCAGTTAGCACGATGCTATTACAGCGCCAGCGATCGGGTTTCGATTCCTGTCGCTGTCTGCAAGGAGTTTGTACATTCTCCCCGTGTCTACGTGGGTTTCCTCCAGGTGCTCTGGTTTCCTCCCACATTCCATAGACGTATGGGTAGGTTAAAAATGAGCAGCGCAGACTTGTTAGGCTGGAAGGGCCTGTTACCACGCTGTAAATAAAATTTCTTAAAAATTTAAAAAGATGGTTTTAAGCTCAAAGAATTAATCATAGTACAAGCAGTAATCAGTTTTGAAATCAAAAGGCACCCACAGAGCACAGGTTGCTGACCCACAGCAGGGGGCTGGCTGCTCAAGACAATGATTTGTGAAGTGATGTGGCCATGAGACATTCTCATCTGCATCAGCCAAACATAAGGCAATGGGCTATGTTAATTGGCCTATATTAAACAAGGCACCTTTTTTTGCACCCTTCTTCCAGAGATCAAGGAGGGCTGTCAGACCAGACTAAATTTTGTCACTTAGCATATCAAACATGGTCATAGGCATATTTGCCCTATCAATAACTGGGATATTTGTGTACTGAGAGTCAGCCCTCCCAACATTAATCTTGGGCATCTGGTTCTCTGTCCTCAGCAACTTTGAAACCCTTTGCATGATTTAGTTTGTCCCAAAGGAGTTTGAAACTGCAGAGTCTTATCAGCAACAATGTGCTCCTACTGTAAATTTGCACTTCAATGGAACCATTTGTCAGACAAAATATGAAGTAAGCAATGTCATTGTAGCTACTGAAATTGTATTGAATCACAACTAGCATTGTTCTTAATAGTATAAAAACTTGATGTATTTTGAGTTTGGGAGACTCTACCGAGATGTCATGATGAATAAAGACTTTCATATCCACCAGTTTCTCCAGTGACTTAGTTACAGTCACAACATTCCTCAAGGTTTAAACTCTTGGTACCTAGAATAATCTTTGTTGAGATCACTACCTGTTACAGAGCAACAGCATTGACCCCTAAGTAACCAGACGGCAAGTGGTATTACAGATGAGATCAGTATCTTATGGGCAAAACATGCTTTTGTACTTCTAACTCTAATGTATTTTCTTAGGCAGTCCCTGAGCATCAAGGATGACATACTCCTTCTAAAGAATGAAAGATGCACATACACAATTTCTTTTAATATGGGGGTGGCTGCTGCATGCCAGTTACCACATGGTCTTGACGGAGCAAGAGACAATTGGGACTAGGTACTGCTCTGTTGACTTAAACACATGTGGACACACACACAGATACCAACTAATATTCAGAACATGCAGATACATTCCAATCACGCAGACAACCTTCGCCCTCACACCCTTTTTTCAATTCTTCCCTCCTCTCCACTATCCAGTGACAGCTACTCACTCTCTCTCGGGGGAGACTCCTTCAACTGCCAGTTAATAACCCACTATTGAGTGCACTGAACAGATGATTAGATAGAGCTTGCTGCTTTAATCTCAGCATGCATTTCTCGATCAGCACATGCACCTCAAGTACTTGAAAGTGCCCAAGGCATCGTTATAAATGATTAGAAATTAGGGATTGATAGTGTACAAAGTTCAAGACCATGAGGAAGAACATTAATCATATACAACTTAAAATTACTGCAGGTTGAAGTAGTCCTTTTTTCAAATAAGGAAGTTTTGCTCAATCTACTATTTCTAAACTCCAAAAAACTGCTTCAAGCAAAATTTTAACCTTACATCTTTTTCCAAATACATACCAGAGATTGTGGAACATATGTGCTCAAGAACTCAAGGCAACCTGCTTTGTATAGTAACGTGATGACGACGAGCACAATTCCCAAGATGCAAAAACCAGTTACTATCAGTGTTCGAGCTACTGCAAAAGAAAAGACACAGAAATATTGCTTTGCTCCAGTTTACCCCCCTCTCACCCTCAAACTATCCCAAATCAATACAAAAGTATCATTATTTTATTTAAATCCAACTTTAAAAAATCATTTAAATAAATTGACGACATTCAGACTTCTCTGAAAGAGCATGTTCAGTGGTTTCCACTAACTAAAGACACTGGTGAATATGGTCACACTTATTTGTTCTCCATTTTAATGGAGATGCTAACAGGTTAAAATAAAAGATTAATGGGGACCAACAATGGTCAAATTGAGTGCCATCATCCTCTATTGTAATTATATACACTGCCCTCTCCTCTGCCCACTAGAGTAGAATTTGTTCTCATTTTGAGAAGCATGGCTAAAGGAAGGTTGGTTGGGGGGCAAACCTTTGCTGAAGGCACATCAAGAATGGCTAACAAGACTGAAATAGTAACGAGTGATGGCTGATGAAAGCTTACAGGTCGATGTTACAAATAATGGATTTTCAAAGAGCATTTGATAAGGTAGCACATGCGGTAATATTTGGGAAAAGGAAGCACAGAGTATCAAAAGTGAAGTGCACAGGAGGCAGAGAGTAAAGAACATTTTCCTGACAGGTAGGTAGGAATTTGGTTCTTCAGGATTGGGATGAGGACCTTTTTTTGTTGAACACGATGATCAGGGCAGGTACACAAATTCCAATTTCAAGGTTTACTAATGAAACTTGAAATTGAAACGCAAAGTAGGTTATTAACATACTTAGGGGATACAGACCAGTGAAAAAGGGGAGACAAAACACTGTGATAATTAAATGTTGATAATCCATCAAATTATCATCAGTAATGAACCTTGTCACTATTCCATTACTGTGTTACAAAATTTGCTGAGTGTACAGTAAGAAAGTCAATGGTGTAAAGGATTTTGAGAAACTGAAGCAATGAAAAAAAATTCCCCTAAAACAGCAAGCTTTTCCATGTATATGTTGAAGTGATGTACTTTGGAAGAAGATACCACATTTCCCATGACCAACATTCTGCATCTGTTTTAATTTTATACACTTCTGTCAGGTCAACTAACTTTACTCCAGGGAAGATGAGCCCAGCCTGTCCAATCTCCCCACAAAGCTAAAGTCCTCCAATCCAAGCTACATACCAGTTAATCTCCTCTGCATTCTCTCCAGCGCAATCCCATCCTTCCTATAATGTGGTGACTGGAACAGTAGCAGTGCAGCAGGTGACGAGAAAATTGTAGAGGATAAATTAAGTGAGTCCAGTGGGCTGACAGGACAGAGGCAGGTTAGGGAGCATGGGAAGGCTGACAGCCTCAGGGCATTTATTTTAATGCAAGGAGCCTCAGGGACAAGTCAGATGAGCCTAGAGCATGGATCAGCACTTGGAATTATGTTATTGAAATCACGGAAAAGTTGTGAGGGAAGGGCAGGACTGGCAGCTTAATGGTCCGGGTATAGAAATTTCAGAAGTGACAGAGGGCAATGCAAAAGAGGGTGAGTTGCATTATTGATTAGGAGAACACAACAGCAGTATTTAGAAAGGATATTCTGGAAGAATTATCCAAGGAGGGCAGAATTTAGGAATAAGAGAGGGGCAAAAACATTGGCTAGAGGCCTCCCAATAGTCAGCAGGAATTAGAGGAACAGATATGTAGGCAAATGGCAGAAAGATGTAAGAGCAACAGGGTTATGGTGTGGGGGATTTTAAACATTCCCCATATTGATTTAGTGCAAGGGGCTTAGATGGGGCAGAATTTGTTAAGTACATTGAAGAAAGTTTGAAACAGTATGTAAAGAGCCTACAAGAGAGGGGGCAGTACTTGACCTTCTCTTGGGAAATGAAACTGGGCAGGTGGGGGAAATGCTGAAAATAATAACCATAATTCTCAAGTTTCAAGGTAATTATGGAAAAGGATAAGGTTGGTCCTCAAGTTAAGGTCTTGAATTGAGGAAAGACAAAGATGCATTTCACTGTGAGTTTCGATGTACTAATAGAGAA
>JAUZTB010000087.1:99522233-99536666 GCA_034780895.1 Rhynchobatus australiae | reverse complement strand
GTATATATTAAAAAAAAGTGACCATTAGGCAGGTTAATCAAAAATCTCTATAATATGAATAAATGTGAAGTTATCCACTTTGGTGGCAATAACAGGCAGAGATAGAGACAGATAAGGAATGGGGCAGTGCAATGAGAACTGGCTGTCCTTGTGCACCAATCAATGAAAATAAGCATGCAGGTGCAGTAGGTGATTAAGGCAGCAAATGGTACATTGCCCTATATTGTGAAAGGATTTGAGTACAAGAATAGGAATGTCTTGCTGCACGACATAGGGCCTTTGTGAGATCATACCTTGAGTATTGTGTGCAGTTGCAGCCTCTTTATCTGAGGACAGGACAACACTGGACTGACCAGATGCAGGAAAGATGTTCCTGATGGCAGGGAAGTTCGGGACCAGTGGAACAGCTGAAGGATAAAAGCTAGGCCATTTAAGATTAGGATGAGAAAAAAAATTATTCTCCCAGATGGTGGTAAACTCCTGGAATTCTGTACCACAGTTGATGCCAAATTATTAAATACATACATTCAAGAAGGGGTTAAACATTGTTCAAGCTAAAGGAATCAAAGGATATGGGAAGAAAGCAGAAACAAAAGTACTGAATTTGGATTATCAGCCATTAACATATTCAATGGCAGAACAGGCTTGAAGGGCTGAATGGCCTATTACTCATTTTTTTCTCTCTAACTAGTTGCTCAAGGCTTTATTATGGTTGATTTATCATTTCCACTATGCTATGATCTAAGACTGTATCCAGTGTTTGTACTGTTAAATAATAATTTATCAACCTCTACAGAAGTCCAAGTTCCAACACAGAAGGAAAGTTGTCAGACCTTGGAACCAAAGCGGCCACCCCCACCACGTCCTTCAGTTCCTCCATCAAGACCTGCCCCACCGCAAAGACCTCCTCCTCCTACAGGTAAATGACTGACTGTTTCTTCTCAACCTCACGTTTCCCCATCCCCCATTTTACCCACCAAACTTATCTTTAATCATCTTCCTTCATTTTTTTTACCATATTAACTTTGAGCTTTTTCCCAACACAAGTGGGGGAAAAAATCTAGCAAATAGAGTATAATATGGAAAAATGCAAAATTGTCTATTTTGACAGGAAAAGTAAAGAAACATATCTAAATACTGAGAGATTACAGAGCTCTGACATGTAGGAGGATTTAGATGCCCTTGTATGTGATTTGCAAAAACCTACAATGCACATACTACAAACAATTAGGAAGGCTGACAGAATGTTATCATTGTTTTTGCTAGGGTGACACTACATCTGGAGATGCAATTTCTCCTCGTATGAAATTCGTGTCGTTCCCAGGAATTAATCTGGTGAATTTTTGTTGCATTTCCTCAAGTATATCTTGGGCAAGGAGACCATAACTGTACAGAATACTCTAGGTGTGGTCTCACTAAGATCCTATGTCTTTGTAGAAAGATATAATTGCTCCTGTATTCAAAACCTCTTTCAATGAAGGTCAACATACCCTTTTGTCTTTTTAACTGCTTATTATACCTGCATGTTTGCTTTCAGTGACTTGTGTTGTGTTTTAAATCACCAAGTAATAGCTGACCTACCTGATCTTCTTACTGAGTGATTGAGTTCGCATTTACCCACATCATACCCACTCTCTCAACATGTCTAAATCACCTTTAAGTCTCTTTGCAACTTCCTCACAATTCATAATCCTAACCACTTTTGAATTGTTAGCAAATTTAGAAATATTACATCAATTTCCTCATCTGTCATTGGTGTATATTGTGAACACCTGGAGTTCAAACATCAGTCTGCAGTATCCCATACTCATCACTGCATGCCATCCTGAGAAAGACCCGTTTTATTCCCACAATGTTTTCTGTCCTTCTCCCAGTTTTCAATCCATGACACTGTACTACTCCCACTCTCCTGTGTGTTAATTTTGCATTTTGTGGGACTTCAAAGGTCTTTGAAAATCCAAATACACCTTATCCACTGGTTCTCCCTTTATAGTACAAGTTACAGCCTCAACAAAAAAAACTTCAGTAGGTTTGTCAAACACAAGTTTCATTTCATAAATTCATGATGATTTTGTTTAACCCCATTTACATTTTCTTGTTATTAATTTTTTCTAGACCCCAGCATTTTCACTACCAACAACATTAAGCTAAA
Organism: Rhynchobatus australiae; assembly: GCA_034780895.1. NCBI lineage: Eukaryota > Metazoa > Chordata > Chondrichthyes > Rhinopristiformes > Rhynchobatidae > Rhynchobatus > Rhynchobatus australiae. The sequence goes on along the minus strand of JAUZTB010000087.1, from coordinate 99,534,514 downwards.
TTAGTCTGTAGTTCCAAGTTGCCTTTCTGCCTCCTTTTTAAAATAATCACCCTTTAATCTACAAGAATTTTCATGATCTACTGAATTTTGGAAGCCAATTTTTCCACTTTTTTTAAAAATAGCTACCTCTCAGTTCTCTGGGATGCAGATCATCAGACTCTGGGGAATTTATTGGCTTTTAGCCTCATTAATTTCCTTTTAATTCTTCCTTTTCACAAGTATTTGTTTCCCTACCATTTCTGGGAAGTTACTCGTGTCCTCTTTTGTGAAGATCGAACTAAAGTACTCATTCATTACTCTGCCATTTCATTGTTCCTCATTACAAGTTCCCCTGTAAATCACCTTCATCTATCTTGACTAATTTTTTTCTTGAAAACATTCTTGTAGGAACATTTTTCCATTGTTATGTTGCTTGCATATTTACTCTCAATGCTCTCTTAATTTCTAGGGACATTTATGATTTCTAATGCCCAGGTTTGTTAATATTTCAATCAACTATGATTTGTCTTTGGATTTAACGCTATCCATTAAATCTTGTTAGCCATGTCTGGGTTACTTTATGAGGAAAAGTGAAAAAGCCTGTAATACTTTGTCTTTCTGAAGATGATCATGATATCCTATGGGTTGAACACTTGTAGATACTGTCACAACCTCTGCAGCTTCAGTAAGTACAAAGCTGCTTTTCTTTTAAACCAATGCAGTATCATTTAAAAAAAACTTGTGTCAATGTATATCTGTTTTTCCTGTGAAATGTAAATCCTTCTGAAATTTGTAATTGGTTTATTATTGTGACATGCAGTGAAAAACAGCTTTGCATGCCATCCATACAGATCATTCCAAACATAAGTACATTGAGGTAGTACAAAGGGAAAAGCAGTTACAGAGAAAGTTTTAGTGCAGCCAGACAAATAAGGTTCAAGGGGCATGACGAGGTAGATTGAGAAATCATGATCAAGATCAGGATCTTTTGGTACAAGAGGGCTGTTCAAGCATCTTATAATAGTGGGATAGATTATCCTTTACAATTGCAATTCTGTCAAATCAAATTTTATATTGATTGTGTAAAAGAGCACACAGCAGAATGCTCAATAGGCTATTCTCTTGAATTGCTTGGTCGAAACCCTTATTATCCCATAATTTTTTTTCTCTCCACTAGCACACTTGCTGGGTATTTCCTACAGCTCTGCATTTACAATCTGTTTCCCTTGTCCTTTCCATCACTCCCCTATCCTCTCTACAACTTCAAACTTAAAAGTGTTTTCTCTCTTTTCCAGTTCTGATGCAGGTTCTTTGACCAGATATGTTAAGTTTGTTTCTCTTTTCACAGATGCTGCCTGACCTGTTGAGTGTTTCCAGACTTTTTGTTTCAGATTTCCAGCTGTGTTTTTTTTCTTTGATTTTCACGGATTAAGTAGTTTAGCTAAATTCACAATTATAGACCTTGTTGGTAGGAATGTGTTTTTTTTCTGACCAAATAAAACCATTGTGCGCATGCACATACTTCTGTGTACACTAACATAAATGCATATTTGCTTCATGCAAATTAATGACCTTCTCTGCACCATAAATTATTGCTTCACTAAGGAGCGAGAAGCCCAGCACCCACTAGGAAAGAGTTGAAAGGTAAAATCATATGATATTTGAATTTTCTTAAACCTTCACCTCTAGTTATAATTATGCTTGCATGATATGCTGAATAGAAATAAAATAGTTATTTTATATCCTACATAAAAGTAGACCCTTGAGGAAAAAATGTAAAGATAAAGTCTTAATTTTTCTGAACTCTGTAGAAGCAGCCGTTTCCAAGTGGACAAATATGGAACATACTAACCAGAACCTTGATGTTTAACTTGCTGTACAACCAAAAATAAACTATGTAGTAAAAGGTATTTCATAATTCATTCATTAACATGTGACCAAGACAAAACCATAGGTGCCATTTTACCCTCTTGATTGTTTTAATAATCTCCTGTTTTTTAATTTCCTGGCTAGGGCTACCTGTAGTATTACTTCCAACTCATGCAGCCCATTTACTGAGCTGCACTATCACAAAAAAAGCAACAAAAATCAATACAACCATGGTAATACTTTGAATATTATCAATAAACTACAACATGGATAGTTCCCCATTTGTGCTTCATCCTGCTTAACTTGACGATGACTTCCAGTAATTGTCCACTGGAAACTATTCCAAAAACTGTGCTGCAAGGCTAGCTCAGCAAGTATTATTTCATGTAGTTTTTGTAAATGCTAAGTGGCTAAACCAGCTACTATGTAGATGTATAGCTCTTTTGCAATGTTTTGGTTAGACTTGTTTTGCATTTTCTACTCTTGCTGTGTCTTCTGTGATGGTTTCTATGTAGAGAATATATTTTCTTTCTTTCCCCTCCCATAAGGTCCTGGGGCACCTGTCAGTCCAGGGTTAGCTAGAAAGGAAATGGAAGGTAACTCTTATCTGTGATATAACTTGTGTAATTTATCAGAGTTAAATGAAGGAATTTTGTTTCATGTTTTCATTGAAAAATAACATGATAAATAATTGGTACCTGCATGTATTTTGCTGTGTTTAATTTGACAATGGGACTTTATAACTTGGGTTATTTTTGCAGTCTTTCCCTAATAACTTTAAAAGCATCAAACTGCAGTTATCTAAACAAGTGCATACGCAACAACTTTTAAATCATTGTTTAAAATGTAATGCAGATATTTTATTTGTTTCCCAAAGATGGTTACAGGAATGCTTGCATCTATTTCTCATTCTTTGCTCCTTCTCATTTCCTCTCCCTGCCTTTTTGCCCTATTCTCATCTCTCCCTGTGCCTCTATTTATCTTTCCCTATCTGTGATGCTGTTTCATTAATGAGCTGGCGAGCTATTCCCTTTGTCCTGACCAATATTTATTCTCAACCAACCTCACAAAAACGTGAATTAGTCATTAGCATGGTACTGTTTGTGAGAGCTTGCTCTGCACAAATTGACTGCCACGTTCACTCTGGAACAGCAACTATACTTCAAAAGTAAAGTGCTTTGGAATATTCCTAAATAGGATGCAAAAGGTACTATACAAATTCAAATCTCTTTTTTATAATTTGTTCTTTTTCGGTCTTTGTCTTTTGCAAATGTTTGATAATTTCTCAATCAGGCCACCAGATAGTGCTTTAAGGAGAGGATATTAGCTGCAAATCACTGACAAGAATATTCGCCTAACATTGTTTAAAAATATTGCTCTTAAACTGATTACCATACAGCACTAACAAAATTAATGTTTGCATAATTAGTGGGACAGTACAAGGATCAGTGCTGATTTTTCAACTATTCAACTATATTAATGACTTAGATGAAAGTATAGTGTACTGCAGCCAAATTTGCTGATGATACAAAGATAGCAAATTGCAAGGAGGATAAAGTTTTAATTTCCAAAATTCCCTGGATTTGAAGAAGGCTCCGTTAGATTGAATACAACTCCTTTACTGGAAAAGGGAGGGAGACAAAAAAACAGGAAGCTATAGGCCAGATAGTTTAACGTATGTCACGTGGAAAATATTAGAAGCTAGTAATACAGATACTAAGAAAAAAACCAAATTATTCAGTCAAAGTCAATATAGTTTTGTGTAAGAGAAATCTTATTTGATCAATTTATTGGAGTTTATGAAGAAGTTACAGATGCCTTGGATATGGAAGGGCGAAAAAAAAATCAGCGGATGTACTCTCCTTGGGTTTCCAGAAGGCATTTGATATTCTGATGCAACAAAGTTACTGCTGAAAATAAAAGCTCATGGTGTAGGAAGAACATATATTGATATGGATAGATTTTGGTGGATAACAGAAAACAGAGGTAGGAATAAATGTCTTTTTCAGATTGGCAAGGTGTAATATTCAGTGTTGGGGCTGCAATTTTTATAAATGACTTGGATAAAAGGTACCAAAGATGTGGTTGGGAAATTTGCTGATGACACAAAGATAGGTAGGAAAATAATTGAGAAAAAAAACATAAGGAAGCTACAAAGCGATACAGATAGATTAGGTGAGTGGGAAAATACCTGACAAATGGATTATAACATGGAATAATAATGAATTTGCCCATTTTGGCACAAATAATAGAAAAACATTTCTGAGATTATAATGCTCAGATGCAGACTGCATGGTTCACAAAAGGCTGGCATGCACATAGAGCAAGTATTTTGGAAACCTAAGTTTGTTATGATTTCATGTTGGAGGAAATCACTAACAAAGTAGGGAGGTTCTGCTCCAGTTATATAGTGCATTGGTGAGACCACATCTAATGTATAGTCATCATCTCTTTATTTAAGGAAGGATGTTGATGCATTGGAAACAATTCAGAGGTGATTAACTAGACTAATCCTGGAATGGACAGATTGTTTCATGAGGAAAGATTGGACAGACTAGGCTTGTATATGATGGAGTTCAGAAAAGTAAAAGGGAACAATATCCTGAGAGAGACACAAGAGACGGGCAGATGCTGGAATCTAGAGCAAAAAACTGCCAGAGAAACTTAGTTGGTCAGTTAGCACCTGTAGAAGCAAAGGGATAGTCGATATTTTGTTTCAAGACCCTGTATCGTTCTTTCTCCTCTCCCACCTGGTTCTACATGCCCATCACCCGCATATTTAACCCACTGGGCCTCCTGTCCCCCTCCCCACTAGTTCCATCTGCCCATCATTCCACCCTTATCTGATTCCATTTATCTCCTTCCAGAATCTGCAGCTCTTTGTTGGTTCCACTTAATCACCTTCCAGTCTCTGACTCTACCGCCACCCTACCTTGCTCCATCTGCTCATCATCTCCACCCCCATCACCACCTGGTTCCACCTATCCCCTGTCAGTTCCTGCCTCTCCGCTCCTCTTCACCTCTTAATACTGGACATCTCCCTGCTACGCACTCAGACCTGATGCAATGTTGACTCTCCCTCTGCATCCATAGGTGCTGCCTGACCCACAGATATTTGATCAGCAAAGAGGTGAAAGGTTACCACAGGTAGACAGGAATGTGGCACTGAGATTACAGTTTGATCAACCATGATCATATTAAATGGCAATGCGGGCCAAGGGTTCGGCACTGAATTTGTATGTTCACATGCAAAGAATCTGCAAAGGGATATAAACAAGTTAAGTGAAAGAACAAAAATTAGGCAAATAATTGGTGAGCAAATAGTTGGTAGGTAAATAATTTCCTACTTTGGTGTGAGGCTGCAGAATGCTACTGTACAAGAGGACCAGGGCATCCTTGTACATGAAACATTATCCATAGTGAGGATTCAAACACTGTAATGAAACAGTCAAATTTGTTAAAAGAAAATACAGGAGCTGATATTTATATATAAATTATATACACAAAATCAATCTCAAGCCACTCACAGCAGGCTAATGCAACAGGGATATTATCCAAATCATTTCTACTCTGCCTAACTATAGTGTTGTCAATTTATGCAGCCTTTCTCATATTACTCAAAAATTGATTGCTTAAATCGTTTCGATAGGAGAGTAATATGATTATTGAATAAAATTGAAACTTGGTTTATTCTTTGGTGTTGAATGTTCTTCTACACATGACTACTGAACAATGTGAAATTTGCTTAATTCCATCTTATGCTGCATAGTGCCAAAAAGCCCAGCACAAGGCAGAAAAGAACCAGAAGGTAAACTTCTATCTAATCTGAAATATCTTCAAGTGCAGAGACAACAGTAAATACCATTTTGTGCTACCCAGTGCTTTCCTTTCTCTCTGCAGGTCGTGGTCAACCACCTCCCCATGCAATCATGAGTTCAGCTAGTGCAGGATCTGGTGCAGCTTCCAGACCGGTATGTTCATTAGAGTCTAATATTCAAATATAATTGTGCATACATTGTGCCCCAAGGAAAAGATTTTATTAATTTGATAAGTTTTGAATTATTTGAAAATATTGAATTAAATTATTTGAAACTTCTGGTTCCATTATAGATTCTTTTTCATTACAGAATATACCACCACGGGCTGGCGTAATCAGTGCACCAGCAAATCATGCGCCTATCAAGCCAGCAGTAGGACTACCACTCTCAGAAGTTCTGAGCAAACCAGAACCTCTAAAAGGTTTGTACTTAGAATTGTTATGGGAGGCCAGTCACAAACTTTGCCAGCTCTTGGTAGACCCAGTTCCCCTGCTTTTACTCCCCCAGAGCTCTGCAGATTGTTTTCACTCAAATGCCTGCCCACTTACCATTTGAAGACTGTGGTTCCCTTTGTTTGCACAATCCTTACACGTAGTGAATGCCTGATCATAACCACAAGTTGCATTTAAAAAAACATTCCTCACATTTTCCTTGCCTCTTATGTCCTGATCTATATTCTATTCATAAAGTATTAAACGTAGAAAATGTTTACAGTTTTTACTGTGTAGGAGATGGGATGTAAAAAGTAGAGTATAATTAGGGAGAGGTGGGCAGCACATTGATGCAGCTAGTAAAGCTGTTGGCTCACAGCTCCAGCGATTTGGGTTCATCCCTAATCTGCAGTGCTGTCTGTGTGGAGTTTGCACATTCTTATTGTAACCATATGGGTTTCCTGGATGCTCTGATTTCCTCCCACATTCCAAGGACAAGTGGATTGGTTGGTTAATTGGCCACTGTAAATTGCCCTTAGTGTAGCTGCGTAGTAAAATCTTGTGGAAGGAGAGGTTACAGGAAAAACTAGTGGGGGATTACTCCATGAGCTAGCAAGGAGCCTCAATTGTTAGTCTATGAAGCTTTATAAGTGTTTGTAAATATCTTTAATATTCAGTTATGTTTTAAAAACTTTTTAAACTGCTTTAATTAAGAAAAATTGAAACAAAAATCATTAAAATAAATGGGGAAAATACTTATTTCTAATCATGCTGCTTTCTAATCTCTAGATCAGGGATCATGATTTATATGAATGTGGTCATTAAGAAACTTTCTTCTGTAAATTTGCATATGTAGAGGAATCCTTAAATGCATGAAAAGTAAATGTCATCTAATTTGTTTGTCAATTAGGATCAATGCTCCTGCCAGAACCACTCAAGCCAAAGGTTGCCACTCCATTTCCATCTCAACCTCCCTCAATAAGTTCCCAGAAGCTGCAAGAACCTCTTAAACCAATTGGTTTGAAACCCATTTCTCAGACACCACCCCCCTTTCATAATACAGATCATCTTGCACCACAAGCTCCACCCCGCAGCAAATCTGCCCAAAACCTGCCAGTAGAACCTGTTACTGCAGAGCAGGTAAGTGGAAACTGAATGGTATTGATTAAATAACAGTGCTCTAGTAACTTTAACCAATAATTATTTTTGCATAGAACATGTTGTTCTTCCATCTTGTGTGATTGAAGACAGAGTGAAGAAATCTGTGAAATAATTGCAGAGCACTTCTTTATTCTGTAGTTCTGGTATTCAGAAGTGAATACCAATTTGTTCTGGTCTCAACAACAGCAGACATTATTCGCCCTGATTTTTAACTTTGTACATGAAGGGGAAGGCAAATAGCAAGTTTCCCTGATGGTATCTCAAGCCAGCACCATTATTTTAACATAGTGTCTCATCTAACAGATTCTACACAAAACTAGCGATAACTACTAGATGGCTGATTATCAGGCAGGAGTGTAATAAATGGACAGAAATGAGGGATTGCAAGTGATGATCAATAGGTAGGGTGTGGGTGGATGATGGTTTTCAAGGAAGATTGGTGGTGCATGGAAAGAGGAAACCATAAGTTTCCTTGCATGTTTCACAGGCAGTACATTCATCTGACAGTTCATAGCTATAATCATATACAGAGCTCCAAGTAGCATCCAAACTTCAACATATTCACGAAACCTGAACTAAGAGCCACTGACAATTCCCAAATCTGCAAGTTAAAATGCTGGTAAGTGACTGGGCACAGGAGACTGCAGCAGTACTTGTCTTTATTGTTGCCTGGTTCTTTAAGGCTAATTGGTTAGTTTACTGCAATGTCTAGTAAAATTTTCTTCACCTCCTGTTATTTATCATTGTTTTACTCCAGTAGTTGAAATAGTTTTTATTTTTTAAATGACTACATAATTTAAATATTCACAATTAGAAAGGTTTCCTTTGTGATTTTAGAATGACAGCCGCCTTTGCAAAGCTACTAATCTTAATATGTCACCAACATGAAGCCTTTATTGTGTACCATTTTTACTTCAATGTTGATTGTGCAACAATCCTCTAGCAGGAAATTAATACCCTAGAAATGTATCTGTACTTAGAGACCCATTAATCTGTAGTGGCACACACACTAATAACCACTTTAATCATGGGTTAGCTTCTTTTAAAATTCATGCACCAGTGGTTTAAGATGACAGGTGCTGCTGAATCAAGTTTAAAAGAATAGTCCTTTCTTACCCATGTTGCTAGTGCAGAATATTGTTAATGAAAACAGTTATGTCTTGGGAGTAGGGATATTGGGGTCAGTTGAGGTGAGGATCAATTCCTTGGAAGGTGGTGATGATACTAACTTTGCAGATTTAGGGTGGGGCCAATTGCCTATTGGGGAGAGATGAGTATGATGGTCACTGAGCCCTGGTGTTGAGCAGGTTGGGAATCTCGTTTGTGGGTGGGTGAACTTGTGATGTTTTGCTGAGTGTTGTCAACTTTGGGAGATGCAAAATAGAAGGGTAGATAAATAAAGGAGATTTACCTAAATTGGGTTCATAGTCCTGGCCCTGAGATTTTTAGCGAGGCTTACTTTAAATTCCTCTATTGCAGAGGATGCAATACAATTAAAACCTAATTGAGCCAAGAGTGTTCAACAACTGCATCTTACTAATTGCTCCCAATAACTCTCTGTGAACAATTCGCAGAATGGCATCATTACTACACATTTGACATAAAACATATCATTGATGCAAGTGTAGTTTGAACTGGTCAAATTTTGGAGAGATGCAATTTGAACCCAAACTGTTGTAATCACAATTCAGATTGGAAATATCGCTGAAAACAAATGGAATTTCTAGATGGATACAAGAGACTGCAGATGCTGGAATCTGGAGGAAAAAAATGCAAACTACTGGAAAAACTTGGTCGTTCAAGCAACAGCCCTTGGTGGGGGGTGGGGTGGAATAGTTGACATTTCAGGACTGAGTGTGTCACCTAGTCTAGTCTACTGTTTGGCAGAGCACTTGCTATTATAGCCATCTTGAGCTTCAAATTGCATGTCACTTCAACTCTGCTTCCCAATTCCACACCAACCTATCTGTCCTCGGCCTTCTCTACTGCTCAACAATTTTTCCTATGCAGATTGGTACAAAACTGCTTGGGCAATTTGTCAAAGGCCTTTTGGCTTCAGTGGATATACTTGAGTTACCTTGAGGAAGATGAAAGAAAGGAAAATATAGTCAGTTAAGTTGGGGTGGGGATGGAATTAGAGTAAATTATTTTAACTACATAAATTATCCAGATTTTTCCAATACTGAAACAGGCCATTTGGTTTAATAGGATGATGCTGGTCTTTGAATGCCAAGAGAGCAATCAGCCCTCCTCACTTTCCCTTACTCTGTCACCATATCTTTCTATTCTTCTCCCTCAAGTACTCACTAAATTTTCCTTTAAATGCATTTATGCCATTTGTGGAGGAGAGATCACATTCCAACTATTCTCTGGTTAAAAAGATCCTGACTTTTTTTTAAAAAATTGGATTCATCAACCACCATCTTATGTTGATGATCCCTGGGTTTAATCTTTCTTGATAATGTAATCACTCAGTTCTGGTGGGATCTTTGAAAATAATATACATGTACCTCTAATGTGGCTACACTACAAGTATTGTCTAACTCATTCTCATGAAACACAAACTGAATTCTAACCCCCTAGGAATGAACTGCAGTGTAATATTATCATTCTTAATAGTTTTGTTGTTTTGCTACTATTTAATGATTTCGGAGTATACGCCCACTACCCCTTCCCCATTTAGGCTCATTTTCCAAGGAGAAGATAGTTCCCTTGTACCCTACCAACATACACCACATTATGTTTATTTATTTAAAACATGTTTATAATGTGCAGCTTAAAAAGGTATCCATTTTGGTGTATGGTGGAACTATACAATATTGGAAAAAAAACTGATGTCAAGGAAACCCATAACTAGAGTTAAAGCAGTAACTGTCCAGTGGATGATGTCTTTGTTTTCCTCTTTCTTATATTTACTGTCTCTTTCTCACAAGCAGGAACAACCATCAGGGTGAAAGGTATTGAATTAATTTACAATTTTCTATGTGGTCTAATAATTTATCCACTATATTCTGATGTATGAATTGCAAAACCTCATACATCAGCAATTGTACCAGTGTCGTAAAGTGCACTTTTCATTTTGCAGAGTAATTACAATAGCTTTTTTTTTATTTCATGTATGTTAGATTTAGTTATGAAGCTCATTTTTAGTTTACATGGAACTGTAGAAAATACTCAAGCATCTCTCCAGGAGAAAGAACTCTCAATTGCCATTTGTCACTTCATGGTTAAACATAAATCCTTGTTAAAATGTTTTTATCTAATAATGCAACATAAGCATTGCTTTCTGAATATGGAATTGATATTTCCATTGTATTTTTAAACAAAGTTACATCTGATAATGCTTTTTAAATTTGTAAATTTTACCATATTTATAAACAGATCTTGAAACAAAGCTGCACTGTTTGCCAAATGAACTTGATACTTTTGGAAATAAATTGTATACAACTTCCTTGTTGAACCTTGAATTTATCCCATGAGATAATACCTATCTTCCTTATACCTCCTCTAATGGTTATTCCGCTTCTCCAATCAAAACATTATGTCCCAATTGATAGGTAAAGTTGGAGCAGCAAAAAGAAAGTATCTTCCGAAATTCAAGAACATAAAATAGTAAGAATGCAAGAATAAGCTCTTTAATTCCACGCTACTGTCAATCGATTGTTTCCAAACTATTACCAAACATGCCTGGAGTGAACTTAACTTTCCTCCCATTTATATAAGCTGATGTTAAAATACTGGTTCAAAGATTTTATTCTCTAACTCAAACAATGTATTATTACAAAAAGTTATGAATGTTCTTTAACTGAGTATCTTCTATGCACCACCATTTCAGTCACTACTGGAATATTCATCCTGTTGAATTCCATTATTTTTGTTTTGTTTCCCATAATGTTATAGTCCTGCTTTTTTGAAAACCTAGAAATGCTTGTTTGACAATCCCTCTATATTTTTTTGCTTTTCTATTTCTTGGATCTGGATTTCTGTCCTTGTTTAGGCACATAGTATGTGGGTCTCCTGTGTATGCTAAAGGGTTCCAATCAAATTGAAACTACAATCATTGTAATATCCAGTTGGCATTAGTTCACTATATAATAATTTCAGCATTTTTCAGTGACACTTTCAGAGTACTAAAAGAGAAAGGTAGTATCATTGATATTTTTCCCAAATGAGACAAAAGCTGACCAGTAACATTCTGGTTCAAGTGTCAAATTACCACAGGTAAGGAATGAGAGACTTCAATTGTCACTTAGTTTGGTAACACAACAACCTGTGTTAATGCAGCACCTTTAATGTCGTAAAGCCTCCTTCCTTACTTCTCAAATTTCAACATTGTGAAAACAGATATAAGGTAGGTGATCAAAAGCTTGATTTAAGAAGTATGTTCAATGAAAATTTAAGAAAAGCTGAATTTAGGTACTCAGTTTAGGAAAGGAATTTCATAGTTTAAGGCCTAGACAACTGAAGGCACAGATACCAATTATTATCAGAGAAATTAGTACTGGGGATGCAAAGGAGGCCAGTATTAGTCACCTTGAAGGCAGGTAGGTATTAAAGATTTCATGGCTATAGAGTAACACATTCTGGATATCAGACACTGTCTTAAAAAAAAATACCATTCAGAGGCCCTTTAAAGCCCTTTTTCTCTTACTTTAAACCTATGCTCTCTTGATTTTGATATCTCAACCATGGGGAAAAGATTCTGACGATCTACCTTATCTATGCCTCTCATTATTTTATATACCTCCACCAGCTGACTAATTTTACTTCGTAGAAAGTTCAGCACAATACAGGCCCTTCAGCCCACAATGTTGTGCTGACCTTTTAAACCTCGCCCAAAAACTATCTAACCCCTTTTCCCCCACATATCCCTCTCTTCTAAATTCCTCCATATGCTTATCTAGCAATTTCTTGAACTTGACTAATGTACCTGGCTTCACCACTGCCCCCAGGCAGCGCATTCCATGCCCCAACCACTCTCTGGGTAAAAAACCTCCCTCTGATATCTCCCTTGAACTTCCCA
>JAUZTB010000087.1:98505907-98519125 GCA_034780895.1 Rhynchobatus australiae | reverse complement strand
CCTTGACTACATCTTTTCCCACCCTGTCACTTGTAAGGACTCTATCCCTTTCTCCCAGTTCCTCCGCCTCTGCTGTATATATTCCCACGATGAGGCTTTCCATTCTAGGACATCAGAGATGTCCTCCTTTTTCAGTAGCTGGGGTTTCCCTTCCATCACCATCAATGCTGCCCTTGCCCGTATCTTCTTCACTTCCTGCACATCTGCCCTCACCCCCTCTCCCTGCCAACATAACGGACAGGTTCCCCTTGTCCTCGCCTACCACCCCACAAACCTCTGCATCCAACACATCATTCTCCGCAACTTCCGCCACCTCCCATGGGATCCTACCACCAGGCATGTTATCCCCTCGCCCCTTCTCTCTCCGTTCCACAGGGACCGATCTCTCCGCAACTCCCTTGTCCACTCGTCCCTCCCCACTGATAACTCCGCCGGCACTTATGCCTACAACTGTACCAAATGCTACACCTCCTCCCTCACCACCATTCAGGGTACCAGAAATCCTTCCAGGTGAGGCAGCATTTCATCTGTGAGTCCAATGGGGGCCATTTATTGCATCCGGTGCGGCCTCCTGTACATTGGTGAGACCTGACGCAGATTGGGTGACCGCTTCATCGAGTACCTTCGTTTTGTCCACAGTAACAGCCAGGACCTCCTGGTGGCCACCCAGTTCAATTCCACATCCCACTCCCATATTGACATGTCTATCCATGGCCTCCTCTACTGCCACATTGAGGCCAGATGCAGGTTGGAGGAACAACACCTCGTATTCCGCCTTGGGGGTGTCTGACTTGATGACCTTAACATCGATTTCTCCAACTTCTGGTAACCTCACCCCTTTTTCTTCCACCACCCCTCCCCAGCTCCTTTGTCTTCCCTTATTCCTGTGGCTTCCTTCCCCCTCCTTGATGACTTTCCCATCTCCTCTCCTCCCCTCCTCCATCCCTTATTCCATGGTCCACTGCCCTCTCCTATTAGATTCCTTCTCCTTCAGCCCTTTGCCTCTTCTACCTATCACCTCTCAGCTTATTACATCTTCCCACCCACCTACCTTCCCCCTCTCACCTGGACTCACCTATCATCTGATCTCACCTTTCCCCTCTTCCTTTCCAGTCCTGATGAAGGGTCTTGGCCTGAAACATCGACTGTTTATTTCCCTCCACAGATGCTGCCTGACCTGCTGAGTTCCTCCAGCATTTTTTGTGTATTGCTCCAGATTCCAGCATCTGCAGAATTTCATGTCTCCATGGGGTGTTGAAGGTATTATACAACATGTTATAGACTCTTTTTTTGTTTTATGGATTTCCAATTAGCTGATTATCTGATTCTTTATCACTTATGCTAAAATTGGTAAGGAATGGTCTCTCTGTTTCTGTGTGGGCTGCTTTGTCCTGGATGGCATTGACTTGGGTGCACAAAACCATTTTGAAATTTAAAGATAAAACATTGAAATGCTCGAGGACAGACCGAACAAAGGAATGGGTACCAGGTGGATGGAATTTAACACAGAGAAGTACAAAGTAACTCTCCTTGGTTGGAAGAACAATAAAAGACAAAATAATCAGTGCAACTCCAAAGGGGTATAGAAACAGAGACATTGAACTGTATATGAGCATTAGTCTTTGAAGATGGTACAAATGGTTGAGAATGTGATTTAAAAGCCATATGAATCCTGTACCTGACCCAAGTCCAATGGGACCCAGCTCTATCTGTTAGGTCAACTCATGTACTAAAACAATAAGTCCATGTGCTTGGTCGATTCAAGTCAAGCCAGCTTTTTATAATGAAATGCACGAAGACACATTACTGTGGGATGTGATAGGTATGTTGGCCCAAAATTAGCTGAGACAAAATTAGCTGAGGAAGCAGGTTTTATTTCTTACTGAATGGTTTTACTATACAGCCTGGCAAACCAATTCAACCCTGAAGGAACCTGACAACATGCGTCAGGTTGGGAACTAAAGAAATTTTCAGCCCCCAATCTTGGATTAGATCTTGTAACTGAACAAATCTCCAGATCCCATACTTTAAAAACAGAGAAACAGAGCATGGAGATTATACTGAACCTCTAAAATTACTGGTTTGGTTGGACCCAAGATCTTGCTCCCAATTTTGGTCACCACAGAAGGATGTGAAAACCTCAGAAAAGGGTATAGAACTGATTTATTAAAATGCTTCAGCTGCATTGTTCTCCTTACAGATGAGAAGGTTAAGTGGTGACATGATGGAGGTGTTCAACATCATGACAGATCTGGACAAAGTGAATGAAGCAAAATGTTCCCTTCAATAGAAGGGTAGGGACCGGGGATTATAGATGCAAGGTGATTGGCTGAAAAGTCAAGAGGACATGATGAAAAGCCTTTCCACCCACAGAGTAGCCATGATCTGGAATTCTCTGTCTAAAAGGATAGTGGAAGCAGATTTAATTGTGGCTTTCAAAAGGGAGCTGCTTGAATGCCTGAAGGAGAAAAAAAAATCCAAAGCTCTGGGGAAAGAGCTGAGGAATGGGACTGACAACATCACTGGCATGGGCTCAGTGGGACAAATAAACTCCTTCCACACCGCACTGCTGCTGTTACTCTATGGTTCGTTCTTGGGTAATAAAGATCTCAAGAAACAAAGCCATTGATAGCAATTTTAAAATAAAACAGCATCCATAAACATTAAAGTGATTTATCTGCACTTTGAAAAAGAAGACAACATGTTAATGTTCTCCTTAAGTCATTTCTATTTATGATATTTTATATGTCCAATAAAATCGTTATCTGATTATTCTGGGTTTGCAATGTCCAGAATCCCCCTTAAAGATAATGTTTCCTCGATGAAAGCAGTGAGATTGAACATTATTCAAATTTATTGTACAGAAACTATTGGACATTAGCTGGTGGTTACACACTCAGTTGAGCAGAATTGATAAATGTGGACCTGGCTGAATCTTTGCAATAAGCAAAAGGGACTGAATATTGACATCTTCACAAGATAATAAAGTGCATCTCAGTAGGGAAAAAAAATCTGCCGTCAGCTAAAGCAGACATTGGCAGGCTGCGTACAAGAGAGCTAAGCAGAAGAATGACAGGGGATAGACTGCTGTGGGAGTGATAAAAAGAAAAGCACATTCGTGATGTCGTGTGGCTTCTGTGGACAGCTTAGTTATGGTGACTGATTAACCTTTACACCATACATTGTTTAATTGTAGTTCTTGTAATTACAGGTTATCCCTTTGTATTTGCATTACATTATTAATTGCAGATCTGCAAGCAAAGTTATTACCTTCTAATTACATTCCTACTCATAAATTCCATGCTAAAATGCTACCCTTGAGATCTGAAGCTTGGTACTGAATCCTTAAAACAAGACATAACCTGTGTAAATTAAAAGGGAAGCAATCTATTTTGTGTACTCTCTAAGAGAAAGAGCGCAGGAGTAGTAAAATAAGGGCAACTGGATTGACTGAGATATTGTAGGATGATTTTCTTTGTGTTCTTTCTTTAGCATAATAGAACCAGCATTTCCAAAGTAAACATTTATGATTTGGCTGCAGATGGTTTTCAAAGGAAATCCTCTCCCTTTGAGACTAGTTCACTGAGATTAGAAGTGGGGCCAGTTCTTTCTTTCCCACTAATTCCCTATTCTCAACACCCACACTTGATGTGTTGAAGAACATTAAATGAAATCAAACCAAACATTTCGGAACAAAACATTCTGACTGAAAATGATCAGACCCAAAGCGCTGGTACTAACATACACGAGGCAAATTAATCACAGGAACATAAGAAAGAAGGACTGCTCATTGAAGTGTTGAGAGATAATTTCCGACACAAAGTGGATTTCTACTTTGTTCAATAGCTGAACACTCTGCATTTTATTCATTTTCCCACCTTCTCATAGAACTTGACCTCGTAGTCTAAAATGATACCATTAGGATGCTCTGGTTCTTGCCAAGAGAGAGCAATGCTGTTTCGGGATGTCCAGTCCTTCTTAATCACAGTGACCAGCGAAGGAGCTAGGGAAGAGCAAAGCACAATTAAAGGCTATTTTGCAAAAACCTGTGCCAAGTGGATTCATTTTCATCCAAAACAAACTCTAATTAAAGTTGTCCCTGTGGCAAGACTGAACAGCTGGAAGCACTGTCTTGGAACACATTTTTGGAAATGATAACCCTAACAAAGGATTAGTCTGAGCTTCACAATGTTCAGACTCCATCAAGTAGAGACTGCTACAACCGTGAGCAATCTGTCACAATCCTTAACCAAGCGACTGGTATATATCTGGATAAAGACACATACAGGTATTGCATATGTCAGCTGAAAGCTGTGCCAAAGACACACATGCTGGCTCACAAAATTCTTTAAAACTGTCTAACCATCCTGCTAACCAAATGATCAAGCTTTCAACACCCTGAATCATAACGAAACAGTAAAACGTATGTTGCATGAATTCATCCACACTCTTAATCTTATCCATTCATTGTATTCAATGCGAACTCTTTCTTACTGCAGCCAGTCTCAAAAGTGCACTGGTGGAGGATGTGCTTGCTCTTTGTCTGAGCAGCTGCCATCTCTCCTTATCTTTAAAGGATTTTGTTTTCCATTGAATTTTCATCTTTCTCCAGCTGCAGGCAATTGTTTTGCCGGTTTGTATTCTCCCGAGTGTTAGCAGTTCTCTGCTATCTTGCCCGCAAGGAATGTTCTTCTCTTGTAACCGTTGGGAAGCTAATCAAGTCCGAAGCCCTATCATCCAACATTTGCACTCTACGTGAGTTTCTACAGTTGTACGGTGGCGAGCATTTTGACTGGTTGTATCACCGCCTGGTATAGAGGCTCCAATGTGCAGGATTGAAAGAGGCTGCAGAGGGTTGTAGATTCAGCCAGGTCCATCATGGGCACAACCCTCCCCACCATCAAAAAATCTTCAAGAGGCAGCGTCTCAAGAAGGCAGCATCTATCATTAAGGACCCTCATCATCCAGGACATGCCCTCTTCTCATTACTGCATTCAGAGAGGAGGTACAAGAGCCTGAAAACCAACACTCAATGTTTCAGAAGCAGTTTCTTCCCCTCTGCCATCAGATTTCAGAACAGTCCATGAACCCATGAACTCTACCTTGTTATTCATCTTTTGCACTATTTATTTATTTTTTGGTAACTTGTAGTAATTTTGCACTGTATTGATGCCACAAAACAACACATTTCACAACATATGTCAGTGATAATAAACCTGATTCTGATTCCGATTCTGAGGAATTACTGGATCCTGGTCAGACCTCGGGCTTTGATGACTTTCTCCCCACTTGGTCTGGGAACACACTGAGCCAAATCAATTGTTCCCATTACAATAAGCTCAGGTCAGTTGACTCACAAAAGACAGTAATCAAATGCAAGTCTGGCCTGAGCTGAATGGATCCAGTACAACACAAGCAGTGCACTTATACAAGAGTCACCAGTACATCCAAGACGAGCTTTTCCCATGCAGTCTTTATATTTTACTAAAACAAAGAATCTGATAAAGTTTAAGAAGTCTCATCACTGGGAAAAGCATTTGAACACACTGCACACAATTTTCCACCATTATGTTGAATTGCGAAGAATCTACAACCAGAACAGGTCACAACACCTGGGAAATTTAGAATGGGGCTTATGCTCCAGCAGACCTCCTAATCATCTCTTCCCACCTCTGATCCCTCCATCACCTCATCCTTCCTAATGATCTCTTCCCACCTTTGATTTCTCTGTTACCTTATCCTTCCAGTAAAATTCAAGCAATACCTTAAATACATTAATGCTACTTCCTTCAACCACTCCACGAGACATCAAGTTTCAGAAAGTCAGCACTCTGAAGAAATTCCTCCTAAATTCTTCATCTGATCTGTCATTTACCAACTTGTGTTTATGTTCTTTTTATCCTGGACTTACAAACAAATTCCTCCTTATCCACCATTACAAGTCTTCCAATTTCAATTTCTTTTACACAGTCTCTTGCAGACAAAAGTTCACCACTCTGTTGATTCTTTCTTATTAGTTTCATCTTTTCAATCTGGTAACATCCTTGCAAGTCTCACATTTTTAATTTAGCTCCTGGCACTCCCATTCTTCCCCAGAGAGTTTTGTTCTGACATGAACCACAATTCCAAGATCTGCCATTTCCCCTTCCAAATATTTTATTGGCATTTTGAAATATCCCTTCCCCAGGCAATGGGTGAGGAAAAGGACCTCTTTGACTCTTGATCATGTCAGAAGAGGAAATCCTTTATATCCTACAAAATCCTTCCTCCCCACAAAAGCAAAATACTGCTGATGCTGGAAAAAGTGAAATAAAATGAGAAATTGCTGCTCAGGATGTCAGGTAGTTATGGAAAGAAAATCAGATTTAATTTTTCAAATCAATAATTGGTTCTCTGATAACATCTGACCTGCTGAGCATGTCCTTTGTTTTCAGTTTCTATTTTATACCTTTTCCACCTCACTTGTAAAACCATGCATGGCAGGCCTTGTTGGGAGACTGCCATTAGAAGTCCAATATAGAACCATAGAAAAATACAGCACAATACAGGCCCTTCAGAAATTAAACCCGGTAAATTTGTAACACCTGATGAGCTCATGATGAAATATCAATCTGATTATTGTTTTTTGTGCTACTTTGAATATAAAAATATACTTATATGTTGTGATAATGTTAGTGCTGAAATTTGGTTGGTTAATGTTAGGACAGAAATAATAAAATAAACATCTGTAGTTTGGCCCAATTTGTCTTTTGGGAAACAGGGTGCAATGCTATGGGCAGGTGCAGACAACACTTTGGGTGTTCGTGGTTGCCATTCATTGAACTGTAATATTCATTTTACAGGCATGTCAGCACATTCTAAATATGCAGTGAACTATTTGTCTATCCTGTTTCTAAATAAACAGCAACTTAGTCACCATCAGCATGAGTACAGGTGGTACAAGGCAACAAAAATAGGCATTTCTTTCCAAATATACCTTTAGGTTGATGGCAATTAAATTGCTTACACCAGGAAATCCCAATCAAGTTACTCAATAATCAAACCATGATTTAACATTACACTCACATATATCATAAGTTAGTGGGCCTGATGGACAACATTATACCCAAGTTGCAAATAACAGCCACTTCACATGAGTGTGTTTTGCATTCATATGTCCATCTATTCTGAGCAGTCACAATCATTTCTGATATCAGACCAATGAATACTCATGCTTACACCCCAGTACAACTATTTCTGTACTTGTGTCAGAGTGAATATGCACACATTGCAGTGCCCAGAACTGAGGCAGACCAGATGTGGGTGAATTGTCAGCTTGGAGCAGTTAAGTATTAGACCCTGATCAACCCCTGTGTTTTCCTTGGGGGTAGAATGGAATCAAGAACTTGGGACAGACTGATGTGAAAAACAACTTTGCACTTAGAGTTTGGAATTTTACTTCA
Source organism: Rhynchobatus australiae (assembly GCA_034780895.1). Lineage (NCBI taxonomy): Eukaryota > Metazoa > Chordata > Chondrichthyes > Rhinopristiformes > Rhynchobatidae > Rhynchobatus > Rhynchobatus australiae. The sequence goes on along the minus strand of JAUZTB010000087.1, from coordinate 98,511,683 downwards.
AACTAAATTCTGTAATGATGTTTTGTAATACTGAAGGCTCTAAACCTGAGAACTGTGGGAGATAATCCTGCCTCCTTTAAGATACTGTGGCTTAGAAGACTCTTACCATTCCAAACCCAGACCTTCAAAGCTCATAGATGATATGCAGGTGAAGACCACCTAGATCATGACATGACATGAAATGACATGAAAGATTTGTTAATCCTGACAAAAAGTTTCAGAGATTTGTAGAATATTTATTGAAGTCACAATATGTTACTAATATAAACAGAAATTGCCAGAAATACTGAGTTGGTCAAGGCACAACTGTGGGAAGTGAAACAGAGTTAGCGTTTCAGGTCAAAAAATCTTCAGCCTTCATCAGAACCGGGAAAAAGAGAAAAGAAGCTTGGTAAGCTGCAGGGAGGGTGGGGAAAGGAGCATGTCTCTGATAGGGTGAAACCAGGGTGATCATGGGGATAAGTTGTACACAGGTTATCTGGTCCAAGAATGAAAGGGAGCAGTTAGAGAGGGAGAACATTGACAGAAAGAACAGCGACAAAAGAACAGAAGAGTTGCATAATGCAGAACTGGTAGGCATGCCTAGCACGACAGGCCTGTCCTCCACTCCCAAAGGAGTAAAAAGCAAAAAGCAAAAAAAAACAAGCTGAGTTGATATCACCATTTGGCGACTGATACAGACAGAGAAATCAAGTTACCTGAAGTTGTAGAATTCAGTATTGAGTCCAGAAGGCAGAAGATGAGGTGGTGTTCCTCAAGCTTGCATTGGGCCTCATTGTAACAGTATAAGAGGCTACAGACTGATAATTCAGAGTGGGGATGGAATAGAGAATTTGAGTGGCAGTCAATGGGAAGCTCATGGTCACCCATGTGGATTGAATGCAGGCGCTCTACAAATGTGGTTTCTCCACATTTTCAACACATTAATAAAGTGTTTTTTTTTGCACACTTTGTTAGTTTAACAGCAATGTGTAGTTAAATAAGACCGTGTGGTTAATTGCTCGACATCAGAGAATACAGTTTTAATCATAGTTCTGTAACACATCAAGGTATGAAGAAATCTTCAGGCAAGTTCCCTCGTAAAATGCCTGTGGAAAATGAAAAGCTTTGAGCGCAGCTAGGATGGATAATCCCAGAAGATTAATGCTTTTAAGGTTTAGTCATAAGGTAAGTTGCCTGAATGGACAGCTATGATTAGCAGTTACTTCAAAAGACCAGCAAAATATTATTCTTTCCTCAGCATTTGCCAATGAAAACATGGATGTGGGCTCCATTAGTAAAGTTTCTACTTGCCTGCAGTGGACAGACTAGTACAGTATGATGGAGTTATTACTGGAAGTCAATACAGCAAAACAAAATACTTGCATTTTGCAATAGCAGTGGAATTAAATAGGAAAACATGGAACTGCTCAAAAGGATTAAAGTTTTCTCCTTGCATTGTTCTATTATTCTATATAGGAAAGTGATAGTTTCAATTGTCCAGGAATATGCCAACTGCAATGAAAGCAGTTTGTTATTCTTTAATAATAGTATGTACGGCATAAAATAGTTTCCAGATTTTATTTCATAGAAAAGACACTTAACAATAAGAGCAATTCTCCCAGCACAGCATCACGATGAGGATATGCTTTTAAAAATAAGGATTTATTAAAATATGACCATGAAACATTAGTTTTCTTCAACACCAAATCGCTTTTTTATCAGATCACATTGAGGACAGGCTACAAGACAAAAACCAACAAGCATATATAAATATTTGTCTGATGCACCTCCTGTTCCCTAACAGATATTTCCAACCTGCTTTATACAAATAAACTGTAATACTTGTTAGTTTTTGTCTGTCAAACTAATGAGTTTGAAGTTTGAGGACATTAAAACATAAGCATGACGTTTGAACAGAGTATATCCCCTTTTTTCAGGAGGTGGTACATTTCACCCTGACATACAGGAAAATAATGTGTTTTTAAACATTGTTGTAAATCCAGGTACCCTGCACTCTTGTTTCTGAGGAAATGTGCAGAGGATGGGCTTAATATTCCTGCTGACAGCCTTACAAGCACAACTCTAAAAGTGTAACTGTAAAACCCAGAGGGAAAGTATGTAAATTATACCCCTTCCTCAATGCCATTTTGTTTCAAAACAAATGTTTAAAAATAGAAAGAAAAGTCAAAAGTGGGACAGAGCACTCAGAGATCCAACTGCATCCCTCAAATCCAGGCTTATTTTCAAATTAACCTTTTTGAAACTAAAGAGTGACACATACACACATACATTTGAAATGTCTCATTAACATAGGAAGGAAAACAAAGAACTTGTATTTTAAATGATGTGATTTAGAGCCAGATGCACCACTGAAGGAAGCCATTTCACCCATATGTATGCACTGCCTCCCAGGACTGAGCATTTTTCTTCTTGTTAATTAGCTCTTAGCTAAAAGATACCTTCCTCCCGGAGTGAAGTATTCTGCAGTCGAACAGTTCTCAGTATAATGAGATTTCTCTAAGTGTTGCTCGAGTCTTTTGGGGCCTCCCTATCCCTGATTCTCTTACAGCTCCCCGAACTCTCCCAACTCCATGGAGGTAAACCCTTCTCAAATTGTCTTTTATAGCTAGAGTTCGTCATACCCAGTTTCACCTTCGCCAATCTAACAAAAAATATTTCTTTGATGGCTTCAACTTCCACTCTTTGTGCGGTGGGTAAAATTGTACAAATTTCAGGCCATTTTGCAGCATCTTGCATTTAAATAGCAAGACACAATCCGCTGGAGGAACTCAGTGGGTCGAGGAGCATCTGTGGGGAGGGAAGGAGCTGTTGGCATTTTGGGTCAAATCCCTGCTTCAGGACTCAAAAGAGAAAGTAGAGGACTTAAGAAAGGACATTCAAGAGCTTTTAGCATAAGCAGATGAAGAGACAATGAAGACAACCCTGCAATTAAGGTCCTAGCTTCATTTCAATTAAATACCAAGTTGTAAATGACAATGGAAACCCTAATGCAGCTTGTCATTCTGCAGAGTGCCAGTGTGCTAACACACAGACTGAGGCCCAGATTGAGGGAGATAGGGTAGGATGAAACAGAATACCCCTGAGCCACTATCACCCTTTCCTGATTGATGGGAAGAATGGTCCTTTTATCCTGGTTACTGGCAGAAATCAAGTTTGGCTAAAATAGCCTTGGGAAGAAGGAAGACTCAACTCTAATCTAAGCTTACCCTTGGTCCTCAGTGAGCTATGGATTCCAGGTAGATAATCCAATGCAGCTAGCATTCCAACTGGATAGTCCCAAAATTATTTGGCTCAGTTGTTGAGGGGTTTGCATGTAATTCTGGAAGGGAGGCAAGGTTGGTGAATGGGATGAAACTGTGCACAAATTGCAGTGACCTGTTGTACTGCTGCGAAACCAGTTTCAGCTTCATGGACTCTGGAAGAAACGGTATGTGTAGGGGCAATGAACCCATCACACCTATGCTTGGAATGTTGAGGAGAGCTCCACGTTGAAGTGAATGAAATCTGAAAAACAGAGCCCAATTCACTGGGGCTTTGAAGACCATGCATTGGGTCGCTGTAGGATAAGGAAAACCAAGCAGAGAGTGCATGGCGCACGATCAGCTCAGTGGTTTCAAACCTTGGTGCTCGTTAGCAGACACAAAGTTCCCAATGCTTCTTCAAAGAACTTCAATAGGCTGCCAACGTACCCTCCAAGAACAATTCTGGTATAAGGGCTTACATGCAGCAGTGCTCTCCCCAACATTCATTTGCACTCAAAATATGTGACAGTGTCAAATTCCCTTGTTTGTGCCAGAATAAACCTAACAGTTTACATTGAAGAGAACAAACATATATAACACAAAGTGCATGATATATTTAACTGAACCTTCATGTTATTTTGGATGTTTGAGTTGCTTGGACCAAAGCTGTTTATTTGTTCTTGAAAGTCACTGAGATTACATAAACGAAAGCAACACGATTCTTTTTGTGAAAACATCCATTTCCCTTCTTCTCCCATTCCCAAAGATGTTAGCACGTAAAAAAATAGAAGCGGGAGAAGACCATTCATCTCCTTGTGCCTGCTCTATCATTCAATAAGATCATGGCAGATATCTAACCCTAGCATGACTTTCCTATATTAACCCCATGTCATATAGTCAGAATCAAAGGGTCCGTATAGCATGGAAACAGGCCATTTGGCCCACTGAGCCTATGCTGACCATCGAGCACCCATTTACACTCATCCTATACTATTCCCATTTTATTGTTGTGGGTAGAATCTCAGATGGCCACAAGGAGGTGCACAGAAGTGAGATAGATCGGCTGGTTGAGCGGCATCGCAACAACAACCTCCCACTCAACATCAGCAAGACCAAGGAATTGATTGTGGACTTCAGGAAGGGTAAGTCAGGAGAATACACACCAGTCTTCATTGAGGGGTCAACGGTGGAAAGGGTGAGCAACTTCAAGTTCCTGGGCACCAGCATCTCAGAGGATCTATCTTGAGCCCAACACATTGACGCAATCATGAAGAAGGCACACCAGTGGTTCTAGTTCATTTGGAGTTTGAGGAGATTTGGTATGTCACCAAAGACTCTTGCAAATTTCCATGGATGTGAGATGGTGGAGAGCATTCTGACAGGTTGCATCACCGCTTGATATAGAGGCTCCAATGTGCAGGATCACAAGAGGCTGCAGAGGGTTGTATTCTCACCCAGCTCCATCATGGCACAACCCTCCCCACCACTGAGGACATCTTCAAGAGGCGGTGCCTCAAGAAGGTGTCATCCATCATTAAGGACCCTCACCATCCAGGACATGCCCTCTTCTCATTACTACCATCAGGGAGGAGGTACAGGAACCTGAGACGCACACTCAAATGATTTAGGAAGAGCTTCTTCCTCTCTGCTATCAGATTTCTGAACGATCCATGAACACTACCTCATTATTCCTTTTTTTTTAAACACTAGTTATTTATTTTTGTAATTTATAGTAATTTCATGTCTTTTCACTGTACTGCTGCCACAAGACAAATTTCATGATTTTCAAGTCAGTGATAATAAACCTGATTCTGATTCCAATTATTCTGTCTACATTCCCATTAACTCCCCCTAGATTCTATCACTCACCTACAACACTGGGAGCAATTTACAGTCATTAATTTAACCACCAATCTGCAGGTCTTTGGGATATGGGAGGAAGCCATTGCTCTCAGAGGAAACCTACATGGTCACAGGAAGAACTTGCAAGCTCCACACTGACAACACCCAAGGTCAGGATAGAGCACAGATGGCTGGAGCAGTGAGGCTGCAGCTCTACCAGCTGTGCCACTGTGCTGCCTTATTGATTGTTTAATATCTAAGAGTCTATCAATCTCTAGCTTGCGTATACTCAACGGCTGTGCCTCAACAGATTCGTGAGTAACGAATTGCATCGCTTAACAGTGAAGAAATTTCTTCTCACCCTAGCGCTGGATGTCTGACCCCTCATTCTGAGACTGTGACCTGTTTTTCCAGACACCGTGGTCAGGGAAAACATCATTTCTGCATCTACAGGAATCCATTAGGATTTTTGTATGTTTCAATGATGTTACCTTTCAATCTTCTAACTTTAAAGCAACAACAGACGATCAAAAAGTTGCAGGGGCTGGAAATCTGAAAGACAGAAAATGCTGGAAACACTTAGGTCAGACAGCATCCGTGAAAAGAGATCATTTCAGGTCAAGGAACTCTTCTCAGAACTGGGAAAGAGAGAAAACAAGTTAATTTTGAGCTGCAGAGAGGTTGGGGTG
>JAUZTB010000087.1:97527467-97539969 GCA_034780895.1 Rhynchobatus australiae | reverse complement strand
CCCCCCAATCCTTCTAAACTCCAGTGAGTAGAGGCCCAGAGCCATCAAACATGCCTCATATGTTAACCCTTTCATTCCCAGGATCATTCTTGTAAACCTCCTCCGGACCCTCTCCAACGCCAGCACATCCTTCCTTAGATATGAGGAATAAAACTGCTCCCAACACTCCACATGTGGTCTGACCAACGCCTTATAAAGCCTCAGCATTACATCCTTGCTTTTATATTCTAGTCCTCTTGCAATGAATGCTAACAATGCATTAGCTTTCCTTACGACTGACTCAACGTGAAAGTTAACTTTTTCGGGAACCCTACACTGGGACACCCAAGTCCTTTTGCATCTCCCAATGTGGGAAACAGTCTGCGCCCTTATTCCTTTAACCATATCCAACCGGGCCCATAATCAGATCCAGCCCGACCATCAGGCTCCAGCGACGGGGCAATGTGTCAGGCTGTTTAAAAAGGACGCCACGGCCGCTCACCTTCTGCCGTCTTCCTCTTCCCGAACAGCGACATGTTCCCACTGCGCTCCGGCCCCCGTCACCGTGGAAACGACCAGCCCGGAGCCCGCCCCGCTCTCCCCTCAGGCCTGAGCCGTGGCCTCCACAGTCTGGCTGCAGTCTCAGCACCGACCGCCTAGCCCAGCGAGGTCTGTGCTCGCTTATCTTTAATATTTCTCTCCTTCCTGTTTCCGCTCCTTTATTTCATGTTCTCCTTCCTCAATTCCCAGTTTCCCCAAAACCAGTTCGGGGGCCGAGTTACCGCGACCCCTGGCGGTCAGGATGGCGCAGGTCCGGGGGCCGAGTTATCGTGACCCCTGGCGGTTGGGAGGACACCAGTAGCGCCAGTTGATGATCACCGTCTGGGAGCCGTGTTACCGCGCCCCCTGGCGGTTGGGACGGCGCCAGTTGATGATCTCCGTCTGGGAACCGTGTTACCGCGCCCCCTGGCGGTTGGGACGGCGCCAGTTGATGATCACCGTCTGGGAGCCGTGTTACCGCGCCCCCTGGCGGTTGGGACGGCGCCAGTTGATGATCACCGTCTGGGAACCGTGTTACCGCGCCCCCTGGCGGTTGGGACGGCGCCAGTTGATGATCACCGTCTGGGAACCGTGTTACCGCGTCCTGAGGCGCTGTGAAGGACCATCAGCAGAACTCTGGAAGAGCATCAGAGCAGGTTGTACCTGATTCAAGTGCAGCTTCTGTGATTGCACACGCACAGTAAACGATGAATATTTTATGAAAAAAATCAAAATACCTATGGTTCACTTTTATCTCTTATTCCGTATGTTCGATGGCGAAGTTACGGGGAGGCAGTAACGCGAACTAGAATGGGATCTGCTGGAATCAAAATTTCAGGATTTTAGGAGTGTTACTTGGGTGGAACTTGCTGGATTTTTACTGAATCTTTCCTTTTTCTACACCACCACCCCCCCCCCCCCCACTTTTTTTCCTCCTTAGCTTTGACCCATCCCCTGGTTGATCTGCTCTTCCCTCCTCCCCCACACCTGCCTATCACCATCTCTTGCCTGCATCTACCTATCACCACCCTGTGCCCACCCCACCTCCCCTCTTCTGTCCATCTATCACTACATTGCTTTTCCTTCTCATATATTGGGCTTCCTCTTTTCCTATCTTCAGTCCTGAAGAAGGGTCCTGACCCGAAATGTTGACCACCTGCTTTTCTCCATGGATGCTGCCTGGCCTGCTGAGTTCCTCCAGCATCATCCTGTTTTTCATCTAGGTTCCAGCAACTGCAGTCCTTTGCTTCTCTAGTATTATTCTGGAGTCTGTAACAATTAAAAATGTACTCCCTTGAATAATATGCCACGCAAGTTGAGAGAAAAATCAGGGCTTTAAAATATACTTTTAAATTTTCCTTGCGCTTTTCCATAGGTTTTAAAAGATAAGATTTATTTATTAGTCACATGTACATCGAAACACACAGTGAAATACATCTTTTGCGTAGTGATTTGGAGGGCAGCCAGCAAGTGTCGCCATGCTTCCAACGCCAACATAGCATGCCCACAACTTCCAAACCCATGTGTCTTTAGAATGAGGGAGGAAACCAGAGCACCCGGAGGAAACCCATGCAGACACGAGGAGAACATACAAACTCCATACAGACAGCGGCCGGAATTCAACCTCGGTCGCTGGCGCTGTAAAGCATTACACTAACCACTACACTACTGTGCCTGCAGATACTGCAACCACTGCAGATTGAAAAATACTGCAGATTGAAAAAAATGACAGGATTGAATAGGACAGTTAATCAGAAAATGCCATGTGATGAAACATCCAGTAATTATTTCAGCCACAGTTGGCTGTCCAAGCATCAGATCCTTCTGAAATACACAGTGGTCTAACTTTTAGCCCTCTGTTTACCACATTTCTGCAGCTACCAATCTTCTGAATCACACTCTTGCCTTCTCTTTGCCTTTGTCCATTTTAATCTATTACTCTCTCTCAACCCAGACATTTCCCCAGTACATCTTACATGTCAGACAAATGATTTTGTTATTTATCTTCATGCATATCTTGACTACAAGGTCCAGCTCTTACCTACCAAAACTGATTATTATTCCAAGATCATTTTGGAAAGGAACAGTGGGTAATCGTCTCCACTATAGACCATCTTTTTAAACTTCTCCACTCTAACCTCTGATAACAAACATGAGGAGTTCATGGGCTTCTCCAACAGTATTTGTTCATAAGCTGTCTTTGCCGTTTCCCTTCCTTCCAATGGACCATAAAGCCAAATCTTCTCACTCTTCTGGCCTTGAAATTGCATCTTTCTCTAGGTTCTCTCCTATTTCCCCTCTCATGCCATCTCCAAGCCCACCTCATTGGTGAAACCCATCCCCTGCTTGCTCAACTCTATTTCCACCAATTGCTGACCACCCATCTTCCTTTCCTAGCCCACACTTTGGTTGATATTGTTTATATCAGCAAACATTAGGTGCTGAATTCACTCCCTAAATATCTTTCTCCGCCATTAAGGTATTCCTTAAGACCTATTCATTTGTCTGCTTGTGAAGTGTTAAATAGGTTCAATGAGGCTCATCTGAAGTATTTGGAAACATCTGGCAATACTAAAGATTGTGTTTAAAATTTAACTTGTTAATGTTCAGACACTAGGCACCAAAGTAATGCCAATTTTGCTCATCCTAGCCATTACCTTGAGCAGTTTGACTTTTCCTGTGCCAGCTGTGATCTTGAGGGTGGTGCTAGGTATCTGCACGCTCATTACTGGTCCAGGTCAATAACATTCACACCAATTCCTTTGAAAATCCATGCAATGTAAAATGCGAAGAGGTACCATACCTTTTCGTGCCTCTGTATCCAGGAAAAGATCATAAAAATCCATTCCCATCATTTTTTATTTACATAACTGATTTGTCATGACAAAACATGCATATAGTTTGGGTTTGGAACACAGTTATTTTCTGTAGCAGCCAATTTGGAATGTTGTTTATCCTATCCTATTTCTTTAATGCAACAGCTTAGTTACTCCCTTTGGGAAAGTGATCTAACCAGACATATCCTGAGGTCATGGAAGACGGATTTATTGAGGGCAGTTTCATAGGTTTGACATCTGCCTTGAAATTCCACAGTTCCGAAGCCCCAAGGCAGAGGGTTGGTTATCAAGTTCAGGAAATAAAAAGCTATTGACATTGCCTAACTTTATTTTTAATATTTTTTGGTAACTTGAAGTGTAATAGCTGCAGATTAACAAGGATATCCTAGATGAAAAATGCAATAAATGATGTTGTTTTCTGATTCAAACTTCTCTCCATCCTCCAGTAAACAAAAATCACTGTATTTTTCTATATAATATATCAAACTGAAACAAACACTGATTTTTCTCTACTTCTCCATAGACCCTCCATTAAGTGCCTTGCAACAACAATAAAAACAAGACTATAAGTTATAGTCTCGAGGCCAAAACCTACCATGCAGCGCTGTGATATTTGTGAGTCTAATGTGCTTGTTATCAGTTTTAATTTATCTTTGTGTTAACTACATTTCAAACATCTTGATTGATACAAATTAAGTCATATAACATAAAGAGTAGAATTAGACCAGAGTAAAATACTGTTCACTTCAAAGTAATTTAATTTAAGATTTACTGTCATCCACCAACACAAATAAAAGAGAGAGTATTTGCCAATTTGAAGGAAAAAGATGCTACTTGTGTGCTTGATGAGGTATTCTCAGGATTCTCATTTATTGATTATGATCTTCACCAACAGACTCTACCTTAAAAAGTATAACAAATAAAAATTATGGAATACACTGAGATGTATCATAGGAATCACAGACAAGTTATGATGCAGAGGAAGGATCATTGGCCCATTCTCTCTGTGCCAGGTGTGAAAGAGCTGTCCAGCCTAATCCTATTTTTCANNNNAGGTCAGTTAGCCCCACAGATTATGATTCTTCAAGTGAACTTTCAATTACTTTTTAAAAGAGATGAAGGTTTCTGCCTCTACCGCCCACTAAGGCAGTGATTTCCAGACCCCTCTGGATGAAAAATGTTTCCTCATCTCCCCACTAATTCTAATTCCAATTACTTTGAAACTCTGTCCCCTGGCTTTTGACCTCTCTGTCGAGGGAAACAGGTCTTTATTCAATCTAAACTCCTCATAATTTTATACACCTCAATTAAATCTCCCCTCACTCCTCCTGATCCAAAGAAAAATCCCAGCCTATCTAATCTTCCCTCATGGCTAAAACTTTCCATGCCAGGTAACCTGCCTTGTAAATTTCTTCTGTCCCCTCTGGTGCTATCATATCTTTCATGTAATGTGGTGACCAGAGCTATAAGGTATTCAAACTAGTGTTGTATATAGCGCTTACATAATCTGCTTATGCCTTGAGTGACTTTTCAACAACCTTATTGACCCTTTCTGCTGCCTTGAAGAATCTGTGGATGTTTACTGTAAGTTCCATGTGTTCCTCAATTCCTCTCAGTATTCTCCCATATTTGGTGTATTCAGTTGCCTTGTTACATCTCCCCAAATCCATTACCTCACATTTCATGTCCACCAATATATTTTTGCTGTCCAAAACTTTTCTCCTCACCAACAAACACAGGGTAAATTTTTGAATGATTTTTGTACAGAACAGTACGGCACAAAAACAGGCCCTTCAGCCCTCAATGTCCATGACGAATGTGATGCCAAATTGTAAAATACATGTTGAATCACAAGTTGAAACTCCATAGCAAATTCAATTACCATTAACAAACCTGTGCAGTTCTTCCAATATATCATTTTGACTGTATTCCATAATAAGTTTAATGTAAGCCCCTGCAATGAAGTGATATCATTTTAACTAAAATGCACTTTCACAAATGAGAACGTATTACTGATATTTTATTTGTCTGAAGAGACGATTGTTATTATCCATACATCAAGCCAGGAGTACAGCAGGTGCTATTTATTGCTGGTGATAAATGACAAATACCAAGCCCAATTGGCTCATGTGGAGCCAGCAGTTGTGTGGGCTGAATGACCCCTGCTGACCAAAGTTTTTGCAGAACTTTAGAGGATTCCAGTAATGCGGTAGGATGTCTTTTAACGGTTTCCCAAACAATTACAAACACAAATAATAGTTTTCAAANNNAGATCCTGGTTACAGTTGCCAGTACAAACTACCTAAAGAGCAGATTAAATGCTTCCATTGTGTGGTTCTTGAATTGGAAACATTCCTTTTGTAAATGTCTCATTGAGCAGACACTATCATTCACCTTGCATTTTCCTTTGTAAATTATCCAGCAGGTGGCAGTATTTTCTTAATTACTGGTACATTATGATTACACAATCTGTGGTGGGTTCAGACTTACCGGGAAATGACAGAAGTTCCACAGAATCACAGTTTCTGAGAAAATTTACTACCAAATTTGGGAATCCCAGGCAAATGCTGAAGTCTCCAAGCACCCCGGCCACTCTTGAGATTTCCTCTGTGCAAATGATGGAGTCCTCTTGGAATCCAGTGGTGGAGTGTGAATATATTGCACTTCTAGCAGTTGCACTGGAGAATCTGCCCATTGATTGTGCCAAGATAGACATGGTGCTGGAACTGCAAGTCCACTTGAAAAGAGAGGAATAGTAGCAATGGATCAGAGTAATTATAATTACTTCAAAAGAATGTAAATTACCTTGAATTTACATAACTGTTGTCAATTATTATGAGGTGCTTTTAAGTAGTTTAATGCTATTTAAAAAAATCTTAGTAACTTATTCAGAATTTATTTTATTAATGTTTAGCTTTTGAACAACTTAAAATGTAAGGGATATTAGGAAGCATTCATAGTCTTTCAAAGCTTGAACAGTTGGCTAAGTTAGGGAGCATGACTTAACCTGTTGTCAAAGTCTTTCCTGTTGTTTCTAAGTGGGCTTGTTTTGGCTCAACCATGTGACAGCATTGCATCATGCAATGCAGTGACACTGCACATGACTTCACCGATTAGAACTGGAACCTGCAAGGTGACACAAATGGATTTGATAAGTCCCAACTTACCATATAGGTCAGTGGTGACTATGGTTTATTATTTGCAGAAAGCTGTGGTCCAATGTTAAATATAGCCATAGAAACAGTGACAACCAGAAAAACATGTATTATTTGATACTTGTTTTGAAGGAACATCAGTTGACTACAGAGAATCATACAAAATTTGTTCACTGTTGCTCAATCTGATTAGTGTATTATTTTAAATTCTTATATCTTTGTAACTGTCCAAAATAGGTCAGAAGTAAATATTCATAATGCCATAGAGTCAAATAACATAGAAACAGGCCCTTTGGCCCACCATATTTAACCTATTTACTCTTTCTATATTTATCCCATTTTCCAGCACACAAACTGTTGCCTTCTATGCCTCAGTATTTCAAGTGTTCATCTAAATACTTCTTAAATGTTGTGAGTATTGCCTCCGCCATCTCATCAGGCAGCAAGTTCCCTATTTCCACCACCATTTGGGTAAAAAAAATTCCTCAAATCTTCTCTAAGTCCCTCACCTGCTTATATTAAACCTATGACCTTTGGTTATAGACATCTCTGCTCAGGGAAAATGTTTTTTTACTATCTACCCTATTTATGTCCCTCATAATTTTGTATCCCTCAATCAGGTCACCCTCCAGCATTCTCTGCTCAAAAGAAAAAACCCAGCCAATCCAGTCTCTCCTCATAGCTGATGCACTCCTTCTTGGACTCTTGTCTTTACCTCTCGTTGTCTTGGTGAAGCAACCGGCATAGTCAAAGACCCCACCCACCCGGGACATTATCTCTTCTCTCCTCTTTTGTCAGGTAGAAGATACAGGAGCATGAGGGCACGTACAACCAGACTTAAGGACAACGCCTACCCCACTATGATAAGACTTTTGAACAGTTCCCTTATACAATGAGATGGACTCTGACCTCACGATCTACCTTGTTGTGACCTCGCATCTTATTGCACTGCACTTTCTCTGTAGCTGTGACACTTTACTCTGTACTATTATTGTTTTTACCTGTACTACATCAATGCACTCTGTACTAACTCAATGTAACTGCACTGTGTAATGAATTGACCTGTACGATCGGTTTATAAGACAAGCTCTTCACTGTACCTCGGTACAAGTGACAATAATAAACCAATACCATTATCAAAAATCCTGACAAGGCTCCTCTGCACCCTCTCCAGTGCAATCACATCCTTCATTTTATGTGGTGACCAGAAATGCACACAGTACTCCTATAAAGGCCTAACTAGTGATATATATGTACCATAACTTCCCTGCTCCCATATTCTCTGCCACAGCTAATGGTGGCAAGTATCTCTTCTTAACCACCTTATCCACCTGTGCTCTGCCTCTGGGGGCCTTTGGACTTTTACACCAAGTTCCCTGTTTTCCTCAGTACTTCCTCAAGTCCAAGCATTCATTTTGTATATGCTCTCCTTCTTAGTCCTCCCAACATGTACCTTCCCACATTTTTAAGGTTTAAATTCTATCTGCCATTTCAGGAATAAATAATGTAATTTAATTATCAATCATTTAGGGTTTGTTGTATTTTGATAATCTTCACATTACTTAAGTAAAGCTAATCCTCTACCAAGTTAATGTCATATGAGAAAACTGAACAAGTTCAGAAATTATTTTAACCTTGTATGTCATGTCAGTAGGTCACCTTTATGTGCAATTATAGGTTCTCTCTCTTCAAAAAGAACATTGATGTATTGGAAGTGACACACTGAAGAATTATGATTTTGGAATCTCAAACTGGCTGAAATGGAATTTGTTTTCACTGGAGAGTAGAAACCGGAAAGGAGACATAATCAGAAACTTTAAACAGTGAAATGCAACAGTTGTATAAATGCAAGCAAAGTATTCAATTCAATGGGGTAGGTTGGAACACTGATCATGTACCGCTGTGATAGTGCATTGGAACACCATGGTACAGCTAGGAAATACTCTTGTCCACGAAGCAACAGATGTACAGAATAGCCTCTAATTAAAAGAGCAACAAGATAGATTTAGTTAATGGTATGTGAACAGATCTTTAAAAGGAATCATAAACTGCTGCACATCAATGTAATATTTAAAAAAGGAGCAAAAGCGACTAAGATTCTGAATTTAGATCTTCAAGTGGCATGGCAAAAACTGCCCAGGGTAATTTTATTTTTAATCTGTTATCGGATAAAATGACAGAAGATTAGTGGGAACTATGCAAAGTAGAACTTAAAGTGACACAGACTGATTTTTATACAGAAGGACCAAGATCTCTATTTGGTTAAAAAAAATAGTGTAATAGAGACAAACAACCACATAAGATTGGAAAAAAACAACATACACATATATAACAATTACTGTTAATGTGGAGATATACGAAGGAAACAAAGTAGACAGTAAACATTATAGAAAGGAAGTACAAAAAGTCATTTTACAACCACGTAGGAAAGAAATGGGTAGTCAATGTGAACCTCCTGAAAGCTGAGAATAAAGTAAATGAAAATAATGGACAAGTTAAAAAATTTACTTTGCACTCTAGGACATGTATTCAGAGTAGAGGAAGAAAATAGTTTGTCAAATATCCCAAGGAAAATAATGTTGTTGGTGACGGGAACTCACTAAAACTTGTGTGTCATTTACAAAAAGTTCCAGAAGACCTTTGATAAAGTCCCACATAAGAAACTGTTGAAATGTCACAAACACAGTGGCTGAATGATCCCCTTCTGTGTCATACATTTTCCATGATTTCTGTGAAAAGTCATGGACTGGTGCTGAAAATGATGAAAAAGATTAATGAAATGGTAGCCTTAAAATCTGTTGGACTATAAGAAAGGAAAAGACCTGTTAGAGCTATGCAATATATTGCTTAGACCACACGTGAGGCATTCGGAGCAGTTCTGTCACCATATTTTGGACAGGGTATATTGTCCTTGAAGGAAGTGTATTTGAAGAGAGGTGCAACAGATAAACCTATGCAAACCATGGCAGAAATTTCTGTGGACCCACAGTGTTGTCATCAGATGTCAGGTTGCATACAAATAACAGGAGGAAGAGGCTACAAAAATGTCCCCATTTGCAATGATGGTGGGATCTACCATGTATGTGCTAATGGCAAGGCTCAAACAGTTTTAATCATGTTCAGCCAGAAGTACCTAGTGGATGATCCATCTAAGCTTGCTGAGAATTGAGCTCATGTAAGTTCATGCCTTTTGTTGGTTCACTCACACACCCAATCTGACAAATATGTCCTTCAGGAATCAGTCAAGTTAGTGAGCGGTGGTGCTACCAAACCACTTTTGGTGATAAACATTGAAGTCCCCACCTGAAGTTCATTCTGTGCCCTTGCAACTTTCAGTACTTCTGATGTTGTTCAACAGAGAGGAACTCTAATTCATCAGGAGGAGGAAGGATGGTTGATGGTAATCAGGACAATGTTTCTTATCCACATTTGACTAGATACCATGGAGTCAAAGTTAAGAAACTCCCAAGACCACATTTTCTCACCTGTATGCTACTGCACCACTACCTCTAGTGGGTCTGTCAGTGGGATTATATAAGGCTTTTGCTTGACCAGTCTGTCGGCAGCTCTCACAATTTAGACTCCAGTCTCCATATGTTTGTGAGGAGGATTTTGCAAGGGCACCTGGGCTGGGACAGCTTGCTGTGTGTGACTTCAGTGCATAGCTTGACACCAGGTGATCAGTCTCGTTTTATTCTTCCTTTGTTTGAACAAAGCAGTCATGATACAACTGAGTGACCTGCTAGACCATTTCAGACGATATATAAGTTTCAACCACACTGGAGCATTGCATGGGGAATGATATCACTATGTGCAGGCCTGACGTGGAAGTAACATCAGGATGACAATGGTGACTCACAACACAAAGTGCCCAGCTGAATTTTCAACAAAATAGATGGAAATTATCACTTTTGTATCTCACTCATGAAAAAATCAATTTTCAGTTTCATAATGCTGAATAAAAGTAGCATATGCAATTGAATTTACAGGCATACCTCACTATAACCTGCCTGCTCACCAAGTTTCAAGCATAAGTTTTGAAAGGTAAAAAAGGAAAGCTAGAGAGGTGCCTCATTGATGAACATTTTCTATACCTGATTCTATAGACCTTTTTTTTTCTCTTAAATTGCTAACAATTTCCTCTAAGTCCATGGAAAACATTACACTAAAAGCAAAAAACTTGCACACTGTTCTTTAAAGCTAAAATGGCAGAACTACTTATATATTTTCACCAGTTTCCTTTTCTCATTACAGCTCAAAAACATGAAAGAATGTAGCAATTGTAGTCAGTCTCATAATATTTTGGCCTGCGCTAATTAGTGTCAAAAAGATTTATGGTATTTTTTGTACTTTGACATCTGTTCATTTCTTTGCTTTGCTTGAGCTTAGTTTATACATTTCATCTGGCTGCTGAAACTGGGAAAGAGTAACAGGTGGTTTTTCAAAGACACACAGTCATCAGGAATTGGTTAAGACGAATGAAAATGCCTGCATGTAAATACATGCACTCTTATCCTGAATGGTGGTGTTGACAGAGTTAGTGGTAATTTTTACAATAACATTAGGCTGAAAATTACTGCAAGCAATTGGGTTAATGATTGGTGAAATAGCAAAGAGTGTATTGTCATATGAACAAGACAAGATTCTGTCTGCTATTATCAACAATACTATAAACTGTCTGGTCATGAACAATTTTAAATATTCTCTTCCCTAAAAAATGATGAAATTATTTTGGCCCTAGAATTTTTATTTTGACCACAGAAATTATTAATGCATCCGAAACATATTTTCTTTCAGTCCAAACGAACAATCTCTCTGCTTTAACCAGTGGGATAGGCAAAATTCTGCCTATTTTGCTCACAAAGATTTCATGACAAATTAGTGGATAAAGAAATCCTTGATGTGCTTCTGATACTTTTCCACGGAGATCCGAAGGTCCAAGGTTTAGCTCCCAGTTGGTGCTTAGTTCCCTAATCACGACCAGGGGAATTTAAGGAGCACAAGGATCATCCTGGGTTTGGCTTGCTGCCCAGATTTTCCCTCTATAAGCCTGCCCTTTTTCCCAAGGTGGAGGGCTAGGTATACTAACTCCCTACACCAGATAGTGTGTGGTGGGTTCTGACCATCAAGTTGGAATGCACTGACACATAGCTTGCAAGCAATAAAAGGCTGCTGAAACCTTTTTTTAACAGTTTTTTTTAATATCTAGTAATAAACTGCAGATGCTGGAAATCTGAACTAGACACAGAAAATGTTGCAGATACTCAGCAGGTCAGGCAACATATGTGGAGAGGGAAACATGAGCTAATATTTCCGGTCAATGACCTTTCATATTTAAATAGAAAGCAAAATTTGATCAAGTAGAATAAAAATCATTTATTTTATAAATAAGACTAATTAAAACATATTAGAATGCTAACAAATAATTTAAAACATTAAAGTAAAACTCTTATCTGCACTTATCTTTCTCTGAAGGGTCATTGACCCTATTCAATACCTACTCAATTTCCAATAGATCATTCGATGTGCTGATGGTCTGAACAGAATATCTGACCTTGGCAATTTCCCAGACTTCTGTACTTGGCCAATGACAAACACAAGTCTGAGACTTACTGAGGTACAAACAGCTGAGATACAAATAAGGTAATATGCAAGTAAGGTACAAACAGTTCCTTACTTGCATATTACAATGCAGGAGGCCTATCAGCCCATCAGATTTATACCAGTTCCCAGCAAAGCCATCACATCAGAACTTCACTCCTTATTTCCCTGTTGCTCTACACCATAATCTCACTCATACATGCCTGTCAACTCCCCTTTGATTCCTTTACCACTTACCTACCCTAATAAGTATAATTTATAGTGATCAATCAACCTACCAGTATTACTTTGGGATGTGGGAAGAACCAGAACACATGGTGAAAATCTATGGAGGTGTTAAGAACCAGCAACAACAGAAACACACTAAGACATTTATAAGTGGTAAAAACT
>JAUZTB010000087.1:97514763-97527025 GCA_034780895.1 Rhynchobatus australiae | reverse complement strand
ACCGACTCTGGCACTTCTGACAACAAGCAGAACTGAGGCCAAGTGTTGTCAACTATTGAAGCTTTTAACGCATTTCCAGGCAAATAGATTTTTCAGTGCACTATTGCAGGTCCTGCCACTATTCATGGAGTCTAGGCAAGCTTGGGTTAGTGAGGTTGGCCTTCTGTATCTGGATCGGGTTAGATTGGGTAAGAATGACCAAGGGAGTGATGCAGGGCAGTGAGCCCACGCCAGCATGAACTGACTCATGGAAGAATTCTTATGGAAAGCAGTTTTAAATAATCATCTGCCATGACACTCCACAGGTATTTTGTGCCTTAAGGCCTGAGAGTTGATCATTCAGTAACAATGACTTAATTCACCATAAATATTCACTTGACTCTCATGCAAAAAGAGGAAGTTCCTGAACTTTTCATCAGTTCATTGATTCCCAGTGATTATACTGGCAAAGGTTGCTACATGGCTCACCCTGTGGAGGAGCAACAAATCACTGAGAGCAGCTACTAGATTTCTGCGCATGTATGCTCCAGAAGTTATTAAGATTTCCTCTATTTGAACATTATTTCCTACTGCAAACTACAGGCCATGATAATTGGACCTAGTGTTACTCAGTGTTATGAAGAATGGCTATCCAGGTGCAGTAACAAAATATTAGACGTCAGCTTCTTTCTTATCATTCTATTGCAATGACTTACATTTACTTTGTAACACCTTTTTATCAATTTGTTTATATATCAGGATAAAATAGTAAAATGTTGATCAATTTCACAGATGTTGACAGCATAGAAATGGACCATTCAGGCCACAATGTCCATGCCGATTTTTTTGCCCATCTACATTAATCCCATTTGTCAGTCCTATTGACTAAAGTTCTTCCACTGGTGCTACAGAAATTTTGTAATTTTTTAAATATAATTCCTTTTGAGAATATGGGCATAACTGTGAAGCCACTGCTTATTACATGTCCTTGTTTCACTATTTCACTCCATGTGGTGAAGGTTCCCAGCACAATTAGGAAGCTCCAAAATTTTGACTGATTGATCATGGTAAGTAGTCAAGTCAAGATGGTGTGTAACTGGAAGGAGACCTAAGAGGTGATTCTGTGCCAATCCATCAATTTCCCTTATATTCCTAGATCACTCGTTTGCAAGGCAGAGTGGAAATAATGTGTTATAAAAATGTGCTACACAGTGTTTCCCTCTAAAAATGACCTACAGTTTGCTTCAATGGAAGAGATTCAATTCTTGATAGAACAGCTTATTTGTGGGGATTAAAAATAATGAGATTGGTAGATTGAGTGCCTTTTCAATACTAAATGCTTGCATAATATTGGTATTGGTTTATTATTGTCACTTGTACCGAGATACAGTGGAAGAACTTGTCTTGCATACCGTGCGTACAGATCAATTCATTACACAATGCATTGAGGTAGTACAGGGTACAAACAATAACAGAAATCAGGGAAGTGCATTGCAGGTAGACAATAAGGTGCAAGGTCATAACAAGGTCGATTGTGAGGTCAAGAGTCCATCTTATTGTAAAAGGGAACCATTCAATAGTCTTATCACAGTGGGATAGAAGCTGTCCCTGAGCCTGGTGGAATGTGCCCTCAGGCTCCTATACCTTCTGCCTGATGGGAGAAGGAAGAAGAGAGAATGTCCCGGATGGATGGGGTCCTTGATTATGCTGGCTGCTTCACCAAAGCAATGAGAGGTATAGACAGAGACCATGGAGGGGAGGCTGGTTTCCATGATGCGCTGGGCTGTGTCCAGATCTCTCTGCAGTTTCTTGCGGTCCAAGGCAGAGCAGTTGCCATACCAAGCCATGATGTATTCAGATAGGATGCTTTCTTTGGTGTATCGATAAAAGTTGGTGAGTGTCAAAGGGGACACGCCAAATTTCTTTAGCCTCCTGAGGAAGCAGAGGTTCTGGTGAGCTTTCTTGGCCATGGTGATAACGTGGTTGGACCAGGACAGGCTATTGGTGATGTTCACTCCTAGGGACTTGGAGCTCTCAACCCTCTCGACCTCAGCACCGTTGATGTAGACAGGTGCATGTATACTACCCCCTTTCCTGAAGTCAATGACCAGCTCTTTTATCTTGCTGACATTAAGGGAAAGGTTGTTGTCATGACACCATGTCACTAAGCTCACCATCTCCTTCCTGTACTCCAACTCATCATTATTTGAGATATGGCCTACTACAGTAGTATCATCTGCAAACTTGTAGGTGGTGTTAGAGCAGAATCTGGCCATGCAGTCATGAGTATATAGGAAGTAGGGTGGAGGGCTGAGGACGCAGCCTTGTGGGGCATCAGTGTTGAGAATAATTGTGGTAGAGGTATTGCTGCCTACCCTAACTGATTGCAGTCTGTTGGTCAGAAAGTCAAGGATCCAGCTGCAGAATGAGATGTTGAGTCCCATGTCTCGGAGTCTGGTGATGAGTTTGCTTAGAATTATAGTATTGAAAGCAGAGCTGTAGTCCAGATGTTCCAGAGATGAATGTAGGGCCAGGGAGATGGCATCCACTGTCGACCTGTTTCGGCAGTAGACGAATTGCAGTGGGTCAAAGTTTTGCAGGAGGCTGGAGTTGATGTGTGCCATGACCAGCATCTCAAAGCACTTCATGATGGTGGATGTCAGAGCCACTGGTCGCTAGTCATTAAGGCATGTTACCTTGTTTTTCTTCGGTACTGGGATCATAGTTGTCCTCTTAAAACAGGTGGGAAACTAAGATTGAAGCAGGGAGAGGTTAAATATGTCTGCAAGTACCCTCACCAGCTGATCAGCATAATATCTGAGGACACAGCCAGGGACACCATCTGGGCCAGATGCTTTCTTCGGGTTCACTCTCTGGAAGACTGATCTTACATCCTCGATGGTGACCATGGGTTCAGTTGCATTGGAGGCTGTCAGGGTGGGTGGTGACAAACTACTCCCCTTCTGTTCAAAACATGCATAGCATACGTTAAGTTCATCAGGAAGGGATGCACTGTTGTTGACTATGCAGCCCAACTTCATTTTGTGGCCCGTTATAGCATGTAAGTCCTGCCACAACTGACGGCTGGTCTGGGACTCTATTTTGAACTGGTATAGTGTCAGACATCAAGCTATAACTGAGATTTCAAACTTCTTTCTTAAAATTACAACCTATTTTACTGTCACCTGAGAATTCATACTTAAATATACCAAGGTGACAGAAATGGGAAATCTATTAAGTAATTTTTATGCTTTGAGCAGATTTACAATTGAGTGTCAAAGGAGAAAATGGCTTTTGCTTCTTCATGAGAAAGTTATCAAGAAATGAAATACAGAATATGTAGATTGCTATCGAAAGCAAAATTGATTCCCCACAGAAGAGGGTTTAATCTGACAGAACAACTGAATTTGAAAGGGTAAATAACTATTGTATAATAACTACAACATATAGCAATAAAGAAATACCCTTCAAAAATTAATTTCCAGGAGAATAGATCAATCCATATAATTATTATAGAAATATAATCCTGCAAAAGAAAGAGCATTAAAAACTGCAAGTCTTCAAAATTATGATTGTAACTAGAGGTGACCAGTTGGGTAAACTCAGTCTTCCACAGAGAAGGTTAAGATATAAATACATTGATGCTTGAATGAGAACTAAAATTTTTAATTCTAATATCAATTCCAAAAGTTCAGCATTGTTTTAATGTTAGAAATAATCTTGATTAAAGTTTAGAAAATAAATTTTACAAATGTGTGCTCCTGGCACATTGCCTCGCCCATTGGGAGTGCATATCAGGAAATCCCGAACACGCTTCCAAGATTTCTCAACGTGCACTCCCTGTGGGTATGGCTTCATGCCAGGAGCACACATTCCTAAAATTTAACCTTGTCTCAAATTTTAGTTATAGATTCAAATAAAAAAAATCATTTCTGATTTTAATTCTCAAAAATATCATAATTTGAAACAAAATTTAACTTTTCCTTTCAGATGACTAAAACAACACCAGCCAAAGAGAATGCCATTTTTAGAATTAATGCTACAATTGTGCATTTTGGCCATTGGCCTGCGAAATTAATAGTGCATCTTGCTCCTGATTTTTCCTTTGCAAATAAATATTTCTAACACATGTTAATGCCCACAGTGATGTTAGCACCTTATTTTTTTATTAGCTGCTTGTTAAGCAGCTTGACATGGAATGCATAAAATAACTCAAGATTTACTTCATTTTCACATTGTATTAATTGGTTCCATTTAAAGCTGCCATTAAAATCAGCAATATTTACCAAAGAAGTCTTCATTAAACTCTGTACCGTGGGTGTTGCATCAAGTTTATCATTGCCACATACTTCAGAAGATTAAGGAGGTAGAGCAGTAACAATGGCCTAAGGGATTTAAGGAACATTGGGACCAGACTTTCAAGATTATTCATATCTGATAGACTGTGTGCACTGTTGATCTATCTTGGAAGGGTTTATAAAGAAAAGCTATGACTTAAAAGGGATGCAATTTTGGAACAGTTTCAGCTCCTACAACCAGACTACATCCAAGGAGCAATAACCAGAGGGCATATAAAGTCAAATTGAAACAGACATAACTTTACTGGATTAGAAATCCAGGTGCCAACAGCAGAACTCCATGCAGAGCACCTCCTGTATTTCATTCCTCCATCACTGTAATTTAACATCATGCCTTCTACAATGCACCAACATTTATCAGGTTCTGGCATACATTATCAATTGGGAAAACAAATCTAATTTTAACACTCATTTGGCAATACAAAAGTAGAGAGCCATCCTCAACTTTAATTTTCTGGTACCACCAAGCACCACCAGTGGCAACATGAATAGGGAATAAGGAATTCGACTTCTTCTTCGTTTGGTTTATTTTAATGGAAAGAAAATCAGATCCAAGGAACTCCCCTGATGAATATTCTTCAGTTCACTACACCCATGATTACATGCTGTTGCTCCAATTTCATTATTGGTGCACCCTCCAAAGGAACCTTAGACCAGTTCTTCCTGGACCCAGCCTGCCTCCAGGAATTGCCACCCATGGTACCCCCCTGCACTTACCTGAGTGACATGTGGAGGGCCTGTCTCAGTGGCTGCCCACACCCATGAGTCAGGCAATGGAGCCCTATTAGTGACTGGGTCTCAGACTGTCGTCTTGAGACTCTCCTCAAGGTACCACTGGAAGGCTTTGATGGAAACCAGTGTTGGAAGTGGAGCTTTGATTCCTGATAAAGTTGATAGCTTTTGAACAGTTTTTAAGTATATCTGATATTCAGATACACTTAAAAACAATTAAAATCAATGCAAGTAGTTTTAAAAAAACATTAAAGTATTAAACTGTTGTAAAATTATTAAGAAAATTACTTGCCTTCTTCATCCCAGAAGTCGAGACTCTCCATTAACATGAATGAGGTCTCCTTGTGCAGTCCAGCAGTGGAGTGGAGCAACAGATACAGTGGCATCCATAACTTAAGAAGTGCCAGTGGATGAGCATTAGACCAGGATTTACTTTTGTCTGAATAGCTGAGGGCAGGCTGTTCCCTTCAGTACTGGCAACCAAAACCAGCAAGATTCAGCCCACTTTCATATCAAGATTCTGATCTTTGTTTTACCACCCTCTGGTGCAACTTGCTAGTATGCTACATACCTTCATGACATTCCACTCTGCCAACTTACAGGAATCTTATTTAAAACGGGGAGTCTAAGGAGGGAAAAGATAGGGAAAAAATACGAAGTTGTTCTTTATAATTCCAGTACATTGCTAAACTTAATTCTGAACATACTAATTAAATTAATGTTTTCTAATAAACTCTCCCATCAGGTATAATCAATATCTCATAGTAAAGATGAGAAATGATCAAAATATTAATTACAAGATAGAAAGTAAAAAATAAGAGACTAATATTGGTTAGAGAATGTGCTATTAAATTAATTCGTAGAGAAAAATCACAAGGTTTGTCCTTCAGCTATTAAGAGTTCATATGCAAACTAAGCACTTATTTGTAGATGGGATTTCTTTATTGCCTTAGAATTGTAAACCTTAAGGAATCACTTAACAAACTTATTACTTGAACTGGTTGAAGTCTCTGGAGGATTATATGTGACCTGGAGTGTTGCCTAAATAAAGCCCAGACCATAACAGAAAGCCTCAAACACTTCTTTTAACCTTTGGTCTCATCCATTAGACCAATTATAATGCTTGCGTGAGGTATCTAAAATCTGCAGAATATAATGTTCTTGAAGATTATTTGTTTCCAAATTACACTCAATGAAAAATGCATCATGAAGCCAACAGAAGAACCCACAACTTTACCTATGCAGCAAGGTTAAAGTGTTTTATTTTATAGAAATCTCTTTGTAAATAGCAGTTCAAGAAACTTATTTTCAACATATCTTAGAATGATCCAACATAAGAGAGCGTTCAGCTATCATCCCTGTGCTAACTCTTCAAAACAGACAACTAATTAAACCATCTCCCTGCCTTTCCCCAACTGTGTCCTTATCAAATATTTTTCAAACTCCCACCTGAACAATATTAGCCATTCCTCTAGCAGGTCTAGCTCCAGAGTGCACCATTTTAAAATGAGTGTCAGCAATTCAAGCCAGCTAGCTAGCAAGTGGTAGCGAGGATACTGACAGAACAGCAAGGATAGGAGGATGAATAGCTCACACCTCATTGTCACTGTCCTAGAGTGGTGCTTCAGCAGGTAGGGAACAGATTGCTCAACTGGTGTGAGACCCTGCAAGCCCCTTTATGAACCACAGCCATGTTGGTAGCAGCTCGAGCTTCCAGTTCTGCAGCCAGTCATTGCTATAGTAGAATTGTGCCATTAGCCATCACATTTGTACCATAGCTAGATCCACAATGCATGAACAGCTTTGAATTCTTGCTCCCTTTAAGTGAGTGCAGGCTTCAGAACCACAGAAACATCAAGGCATAGAAGGAAATCATTGGGCCCACTAAGTCCACACTGTGTATTTTTGGACCAATCTCATTATTATCTTTCTGCCAGGCTTCCCTGTAAATTATCTTCCTTTGTGCCTGTCCAATTACCTTTTGAAAACTGTTATTGACTTTGAGATTACTTTCCTTACAGGTTCCACATCATACCAACCTCTGCTTAAAAATTAAGTCAATGTTGCTGGTCCCTGAACATCTGCTAATGAAAACAGCTTCCTTTCTTTACCCTGTCCAACCTGTCATAATCTTACATATTTCTTTAAGATTTCCTCAGAATTTTTTCTCCAGCTGAAATTCCTCTTCCACTAGTTGAAACCTCTCATCCATAAGGTTGGACTAGTTACTGAAAAGCTTCCCAAAGCACCAGACATGTCATTAGGCAATTTGTTTTATTCATCTAATGCTTTCTGTACATAAGTTCCATCTGAAACACATGCAATGGAACTGATGTGTGACTCTACAATCCATTGAACTGGCACTTCTAGATCATTTACCATGTGCAGATGTCCCCTCAGTATAGTAAACCAGAACAGAGAATGGGACTGGGGAACATGGTAGAATGTAATACAGAAGTTAGGAATGGGTATACTCTCATCCTCATTGGTTACACCTGCTGTTAGCTAAATTCTATGCAATTGCTGTCCCATTGGTGGCCAGCACCATATTCTCCATGGGAGTTATGACATGTAAATCAGCCTGTTCTCCTTACAATTTGCTCCTATTCTCTCCAATTCTGCTCCAGTGGCCTTCCAAGTCAGACATGTTTGTCAGTGAATGCCATGAAATATGTCTGGATGATATAAATCATTTTTGTGCTGGCAATTCATTCTCTGACAAACTTCTGTCTGACTTAGAAGATGAGTGGAGCTGACTTGCAGAGAATGAAAGCAGATTGGAGGGGGAACAGCAAAGTAGGCTTGTTTGCATGTCATAACTCCCATAAAGGATGAGGTGCTGGCCGCGATGAGACAGGCATTGCATGAGATTCAGCAAGTGGTAGTTGAAACCAGTGAAGATGACAGTACATTTATTTTGGCTACTCCCTCACTGTGCCAGTGACCTAGGTTCAATTCTGACTTCTGGTGCTGCCTAAGTGGAGAAAACCTATGGGTTTTCTCTGGATGCTCCAGTTTTCTCCCTCATCCCATAGCTAGGACAATGAGCCACTCCAAACTGCCCTCAGTGTGGAGGTAAGTGGTGGAATCTGGGGGGGGATTAGTTTATAAAGAAAATTAGTGGGGGAATGAGATTACTCTATGAGCTGGTGTAGATTCAACGGGTTGAATGGCCTTCTATGTTGTAAGGAAATATTGAAATACAATGGAACCACATGTTTTCTGTAATGTGGTTACCAGAACTATAGATCCTTCTCAAACAGCAGCTTAACTACTCTTGTATATATTTCTAGTGTAATCTCCCTGCTCTTATACTCTATGCCTTGTCAAATAATGGGAAGTATCTTGTCTGCTTTATGAACCGCCTTTCTGAATTGTCCCACTACACATGGCTCTGTGAACGTATACTTCAAGTTCCCTCTGTTCCTCCACACCACTCAATATCCTGCATTTGTTCTACATCCCCATGTCTTGGTGCTCCTCCCCATATCTATTACCTCATACTTCTCTGAATTAAATTTTGTTTGCCATTTTTCTGACTAATTGCATCTTCCTCCAGTATATATTTTTCTTCCTCACTGTCAATAACAGTTTTTTTATATCATCTGTAAACTTCTTTATTACAACCCCTACAATTAGGTCTAAGTCACTAATATATGTTAAAAGAAAGCCAAGGGACTGAGAAAATGCTGGAATTACTCAGAAGATCAGGCAGCATCTGTATAAAGAAACAGTTATTGTTTCAGGTTGAAGATCCTACGTTAGAACTGCAAAAGAGAGAAAAAGGTTAGTTTGAAGTGGCAGGGAAGGTGGATAAGGGATGGATAAGACAAAGGGAAAATCTGTGATAGAAGAAGGCCAGGTTTGCTGTGGGGATAAGTTGTTAATGGAGAAGTTAAAGGGTGACAAGTGTGATGTGTTGCAAATAGCTGGTCTGAATGTGCTAATGGAGAGAGGGAAAGAAAACAAAACCTGAGCCAATATCACAGACAAATAATCTACAACTAATATGGCCAGTTCTAATATAATCATGGAATGCAAGTCATCAGAAGTTGGAGAATTTAATATTGAATCCAGATGTGCAAAGATGGAAAATGAGGTGCCCAGATGGAAAATGAGGTGTTGCTTCTCAAGCTTGCATTGGGCCTCATTGTAGCAGTGCAGGAGGCCACAGATGGATTGGTCAGATTGGGAGTGGGATAGAGAATTAAAGCATCAACCATTACTAGCTTTCATCAGTGGAGTGAAAAACTGAAGATGGTGGAAAGCCAAAACAAAAACAGAAAATATCAGAACTACTCAACAAGTCAGTCAGCATTCATGGAGAGAGAAACAGAGTCAATGTTTCAGGTCAATTACTCTTCATTGGAACTTTCATGACTTTTTGTGCCTATTATTTTCTATCTGCTGATACAGAAAATCTCTTCTATTCTCCACAAAGCCCTCAAGTACGGTTCCTGAAAACCATGCAGCCCATTCATTCCATGTTGCTCCATTCTACACAGCTTCCCAACACAGGTTCAGTTGTCAAGCTGGCTTTGAGCAGTGCAGGCTAACTTAAACTGAAGATAGCCACTAACTATACTGTCCCCCTAATGTTGGTCCCCGCTAATGAACAGTGTGATAATTGCAGACTGAATGCAGAAATCTGATACCCAAGTCAACGTGCTATCTACATAGCAATCAACAGGCAGAGGTTAATTGTTAGGAGCTGTAACATATCTCAATAAGGATTCTTTCAGTTGGTTGGTTAACAAAATATATCCTTTCTTTGCCTGTTTCCATATGACCAGATCCCCTGTAGGGGATGCTGCAACTACATCCAGGAACCACATTGCTTTGAAAAGGCACGTAGGAAGTGTGTGGCCAAGTGTATTGTGGAATGAACAGCTGCTGCCATTTGTTCACTGTTGACTGCAAAATTCATGCCAATATTGAAATTCTTCCATCATCTTCTCAGAGGCAAAGGCCCCTGGAATGATTTCCACCCTCTTGCTGCAACCACAATGAACCTTTACATAAGGAGGTTCAGTCAGGCTTTACTCCATGGTGTAAACCACTCATGAAATTGGACTTGATGGCAATGCTGTAAGGCAATTGACAGTGTAATTAGCATGGATTGGATGCTTAGATCATGATAGTCAACTGGCAGCCCTAATATTGTGCCTGGCCAGCCCAAGGACAATAGGTTAATTACACACAGATCTGTGCATGATTTGCATCAAAATCCAATTTAGCCCCTGCATGTCTTTCTGAAGTTTGTTACTATTGCTTATTGCATTTCTAAATTGTATACCCTGCAAGCTTTGTAATTATGCCCTTTGTAACCAAACCCAGGATATTAAAATGTATGACAAATAGAATGATCTCAATACCAAATTTGGGAACTACTACTGTGTATGTGTTACACCATTATGAGAGACAACTGTTCACCACTACTTTCAATTCTGTGTCCCTTAACAAACATTTTATTAAACCAGCCACTGTCCATATAATCTCACAGGCATCAATTTTGCTAGTTTGTGGTACTTTCTGAAAAGCTTTCACCCAGTGTTTTGAATTCAGAAAAGGAAGGGTAAATGTATAAAAGCCTACCTCTGCAGCTGGTGCTAAGCTTAAGACAAATGTAGGTCGGAGATCTATAAAACAGTCACAGCACTCTGAACCCTTTAACATTGAGCCTGCCTCCCTATTTTTAATAAGGGATAACTTTATTCTTTCAACTTATCCTAGATTACTTCTGCATCAACATGAACTGAACCCAGTTGCTGTCATTACATCCTCGCCCATCACCTGCTTCCCCTTCTGCCACCATCGCTGCCCCATCACAACACTCCTCCCTGTCACTGTCATTCAACCCTTCAATCCCACTCCATCATTCACTGCCACTCCTCAATCACCGTAGCTTTAACCATCACTACCATTCCCTTAACACATCCACTTGCCATCCATCAACCCCACTCCTCTTTCAGTGTGCCTTCCCCCCCCGCCCACTGGCAAACCCAAAGTCCCCACCACATGTCGATTTCCTCCCCATCATCAGTGGCTACATTCCTCTTACGTCACTGTCCTTCCCCAACCCCTTCACTATCACTCACCAACAATTCCAGCATCTCTCAATTTCTAGTCCCAAATACTGACTTCCCACCACTGAGTCTGGGTACTGTTAATCCTGCATTCCTACACCTAACACTGATCTAACCCCAAACTCAGAACAAATCTGATTTCCTGAAATTTGCAGCTATCTTCACTCTGACATTCTGATTAGTCACTCTTCACCACTGGGTTCTCATCCCACTGCCCACTCCGTTGAAATGAGTAGAAGCCTCGGAGCTCACCTTTCCAGAATAGAATATGAACCTTAAATCCACCAATTTTACAAAACTTAAAATTTTGTGCTGCTGCCTTGTGGAGATCCCCCTTCACCCATCCTGTGCATCTTCCATTGCAGTTTAATTCTTAGTTCACAAAATTCAAACTTGGAATTTGTGGCACCAATATAGGCAAGGGAATTACTCATTTAATTAGATTAATGTTCAGTTGATGTGCTCACTGCTATAATATGGCTTTGCAGGTTATTACCTGATACACATGGAGAACTTGTATTTCCTGAATTATGAAGTAAAACACAAGGTGTGATTACAATCCAGTTCTGATGAAGGGTCTTGACCCGAAACGTTGACCATCTGTTTCCCTCCATAGATGCTGCTTAACCCACTGAGTTCCTCCACCTTTTTGTGTATTACACTAGATTTCCAGCATCTGCAGTCTCTTGTGTCTCTATGTAAAATCATATTATGATTTAAACTCAATGTTCAATCAATTATTAATGTTTTTACTTTCTTCTTATTATTATTTTTATGCAGCAATACAAATCACGGGCACTTTACTCCACCCAAGGACAGCATGACATGTTGGCAACTGAAGGTACATGTAAGTTAAGTGTCAAACATTCAAACCTTATAGTTTGCCATGAGACTCCCTCATATGCATCTCATTGAATCAGTCAAAATTTCTCCTACTTCTCCCCCTCTTGTTCCCTACCCTCTGTCCACCTCCTATCAAACTCACTCAGACAAAATTTGGATGTCCCTGTTCTAATTGTGAGGTGGCAGCTAATTTTTTAAAAAAATCTTTAATTCCTACTATTGTTTTTTAAAGAAAATGGTCACTTTAGAACTGATTGCTTTTGT
>JAUZTB010000087.1:97443066-97456678 GCA_034780895.1 Rhynchobatus australiae | reverse complement strand
ACAATTGCAACCGAGTGAGTATCTTGAGGGATATAGAGGGTGTAGGAGAGAACTTTAAAAAAAAATAGGAGGGAAAAAATGGGTTATGAAATATCCTTGGCAGGCAAGATGAAAGGAAATCCCAAAATGTTCTGTAAGTAAATTAGCAGCAAGATTAAGAAAAATTCCAAGATATTCTAAAGATAAATTAGGAGTAAAGTAGGGAGCCAGGGAAAGAGTCGGTCCCCTTAGTGACCAAAGGGATAATCCACATGTGGATCTAGGGGATGTTGGCAAGATCCTAAATGTTTACTTCTCATCTGTACTCATGAAGGAAAAGGATGCGGTAGATAGTGAGTTCAGGGAGGGATATGTTGATAATCTGAAGCATGTCAGTATTAAGAAGGAGGAGGAGTCAGACATCTTGGAATGCATAAAGGTGGATAAATCCCCAGGGCTTGCTGAGATCAATGCCAGGATGCTATGGGAAGCAAGGAGGGAGAATGCTGGAACCCTGGCAGAGATTTTTACATCTTCCTTAGCCACAGGTGAGGTACCAGAAGACTGGAGAATAACTGATATAGGTCCTTTATTTGAGAAGGATAGCAGGGCTAACCCAGACAACCTCACAATGTAGGGTTAGCCATTCCTGTCAGAGACGAGAAGAAAGTTCTTCACATGGTGTAATTCTCTGCCCAAGAGGGTTAAGGCTCAGGCACTGAGTATGTTCAAGACAGACATATATAGACTTTTAGAAATTAAGGGAATCAAGAGATACGGGGTTACTATAGGAAAGTGGTGCTGAGGTAAGAGATCAGCCATTATCTTGTTGAATGACAGAGCAGGCACGGGAGGTAAATCACATACTCTTGCTTATTATGACCTTTTGCTCTTTAAATAGCACAAATAAGGAGAATATTCCTGTGGCTAAATTTTAGATTTGAGCCTGATATTGGCTGCAGTGTTACAGTCCAGTTTGTAAGCACTTGCATCATATCAGCATTGGTCTGAGTTACTTAGGGTCTACCTAGTTGGCATACTGCCAGCATACAAGAACACAAACATGCCAGCACCCTTATCAAAATCTGGGCACTGGGACCTTTTGCCACAAAGGTGCTCCTGTGTGATACACACTAAATTGAAAACAAATTCATCCCTGTGCCAAGACCATCAAGGGGCTGATTCTTGAGGTCACTACAATGAAATGAGAATGGTCAATGTAGATCTTGCAGGAGTAACAAAGGCTCTAATTGCAATGAATATAATCAATGCAAAAGTGTATAAACAAAGAAGGAAAAGAGACAGGTAAAGCGGTTAACACAATGCATCGGTCAAATACTCATTTACTACTATAAAAGTGAAAGTGTAATTGTAGAATATTAAAAATATATAGAACTGAAAGGCTCAAAACTGAGGATGAGCACAAAGTAGTACAAGCTCTGAATGGCTAATTGCTCCAAATAAAAACAAGGGAAAATAATAGGAGTCCAGGTTTCTGAAACACCTATATCCCCAGTAACATAACTGAATTCATTACAAATGAGATCAAAACATGGAACAAGGCAATTAAATAACTGACCAAATGTCTCATTTTATATGCGATCTAGTTTAGCGTTGAAGGGTTATAGACCAGTAAAGGGCATCCAGGAGAAATTAATTCTGACTTCTCCTTGCATCTTTCAGCATGAATAATAAATAATAAAGGGATCTGTGATTAATTTTTTACCCTTCCTCGTGCATGTCTTTCAATGCTAATTGGAACATCCCAATTGATATGCCCTCAGAATAAGTATAAATGCTTCTGTCTTATGCAGTCACCAACTTAAAAGTAGTTGAGCTATTTGATTCAGTTTCCCAAGGGCAGAAAACAAACAAAAATTATTTATTTGCTCAAACATACTTCACTTTTACAATGCACAAAATTCTCTATGGTCTGAAATTATTTAATCTGCCCACTTAAAAAGCTACAAGTCAAATAAAGATCTTAAAAGACACTGCATGGTTTTATTCTAATAAAATGACAAACTCTCTATAGTGAGCCAGAGATTTTTGTTCACACTAAAACAGGTATTTTAGTAAGTAATTATAATGATGGGTTTTATGATATTTATTAAAATTGGTAGGATCAATAATATATACATGCACATTCATAAAACAACCCTGGATAAGAAGTATATCTGTATTATTTCTTTTACTGTGCACAAGTAAAATTGCTAAGAAGACCACTACAACAGAACCTTAAGATAACATTCCATGATGCAATGACCCAAGACCACTATTATTTCTAATAAAATGTATCTATACTATAGCTCCACAGTGGTCTAGCATCTGAGAGAGTAACAGTGGGATACACAATGTACCAAGAATAACAAAGGGCAGTGTGGGAATAAAATTCTTGACAGTAGCCACTACGCTGATGTAAAAGTCACCCTGTCATCCTCCTTAACACCTGTCAATCACTGGAACACAGTAACCACGACACCCTGCTGTAAAAAGGCAAGTACTCTGCTGGCTGCTGATCTTCATATAAAACCCTCACTGCAGGAAGCATGGTGGACAGGCTACCTGGGAATGCGAGTGCTAGGGCAGACTTGTCCATTGGCTTCAACTTAAACAAATAACTGGTGAATGTTCCCTTAAAAGATGCAGTCTGGACTCAATTCAATTGGATGGTAGAACAATGGAATCAACAATGGAATTAACATCCAATTTGTATCAATTCCCATTAGGCCAAGGACAGTCATGTTATCTCCTATCTATACTGCTAAGAAACACAAAGCTCTTATTTCTAACCTTTAAGAGGGACAAAGCTATATTATCTTACTTTTTCCTATTTAGGGATTACAATACCATCAGTTATTCAGCCAAAGCATGGCACATTTACCTTCAAATGCTTGATTGACAATACCCTGGGAGATGTCACTGTTCCTGCAGCCATCATTGTAGTGCACAAGAGCATTCTGACCGCCTTGGGGGCTGCTTTTCAGGTGTTCTAGGCAGCTTTCAATGTACTGGAATGACGTCCTCTTGTGGGGTTCACATGTCCAACACTTGAGCATCAGCTGGTGGCTGTTTTAGGAACAAGGAAAGATGATCACCATGGATAAGGAGAAAGCTAACTTCATTACTTAAAAGGCCGTGCGTGGAATGTCAAACTTTATAATAGATTTGACAGCTTTTCTCTGTTTTTTCTGATAATCACAAAAGGTTCTTTGACAGTTATAAAATAGACCTTTGTTTATTTCATTTAGCACCACTGCATACATTTGTAAATGCTCTGCATTAGTCACATTCCAAAGACAGCCACTCTCTTAACCAAAGAATTTTATTTCAACATGCAAGAAGAAACTTAATCAATGCATTTAAAATTTTTAAAATTTACAAAGCCTTCAGGAATCAAGATTTACATTTTCTCCAAAAAATCACAACAAATTTAGAGAATATACTGATAACAACCTAATTAACATATCTTGAAAATTAGGTTGAAAATATCATTTTGATAGTGCTGACCTTTTCCAAAAAAACAAATACTTATGCAAAATGTGGAATCATGTCAACAGCTATCTGAACAGGAATATTTTGCTTTTTGTACATTAATTTTATTGTAAAGAGAAGCAATCTGATTTGAGTTGAGAGTGACTGACATTCTCTGTTATATAATTAGGCTTTATACAAATGGTGAAATGAATCACTAATACTCAAACAAAGATTGCCTGTTGATATTAGCATACTACAGAACCTGGCATTTGGCTGAATAAAATCCCATAATAGTGCCCTGAAATGAAATGTAACACAAATATTGAAGATAATGGAAACCAATCAGAACAGACTCCCAATTTTAACACACTCTGAGAAATGACTTAAGCTAAAACAAATATTTGAAATAGTAATTCAGTGCTGATTTTAATATAGCATAAGTGATACCTTTGCCTGCATCAGTAAATGCATGCTTGTTAATGAGCAATCTACCTTAAATAACCACACTGTTGTTTCAGCAATTTACATCAGCTGAACTAGACTCCGAATGCATAATTGGATTCAAAATTGTACAGAAGTATGTACTGAACATTGGGGCAGATTTTGGTGGAAAATTTCAGCAATTCCATGCACAACAGCCAACATTTCCTGCATAAATTCCAGGAAATTTGGGATTTCCGCGCATGGGTTTGCACAAATGCACAAAATCACTGACAGTTGTCTGGAAATGTTTTCCAGATTACATTTTGTTGCCGGACTCTTTTGGGTGCCCAGCAGTAGAGCACAAAGTTGTAGCAATTTATCAGCATGTATGTTGAGCAATTCCCTCAAGGAAGATGGCTGCAAGGGAAAAAGGTACATTCCAATATTTTTACATTGTTTTATAACTGAAGTTTATTTGAATGTTTTTGAATGTTTAAGTATTTTAGGATGCTTCTGTGCTTTAGTATTTTCAAACTATTTTTTTAAATAAGCTATCTTTTCAAACAGTTTAAGTTTGACTAGTTTTGGAATGTTTCTGAAAGTTTCACAAAGTCAGAAATATTCAAAAGCATTCAGGCCCAGATCCTATTGATAACTGCCCGGAGGTCTGACCAGAACTGCTGATGCTTACTTGGGTAAACAGAAATCTCATTCCTTGGTCCAGCATTTATGCTGCGGAAATGCCTCTTGGATGCTGTGCCAGCTTGGAGCTGGCACAGGATCTCAACCCTGGTGATTTCAATAGAGACTGCAGCACTGCAGGTATAAAGTGACAAGGAAAGTATGTTCTGTTTTTTTTAATTCTTTTAGCTTGGTTTGACGTTTTGGGGTGATAATATCAGATTTAATTCATTATTTAAAAGAACTGAAGCAATTTATCAAATGCAATTATTGACCTCACTTTTTAATACATTTTTGAGACATCCAAAAATCATTAATTCACCCTCATGGCAAAACTTTCCCAACTGAAAGTACATTTCCCAATTGTGGTCCAGCCCACATGATGGGATTTATGCACAATCCGCCTTACCACTGTGTAGGGCTGCACTGCTGAGCTTGAACTGGCTTTGTCCAGGAAGCTTCCATTGGGAGTCCACACAAGTACAGACATAGCATTCGGGTAACTTAAACAGGACTGTTATAAAATGAAGAATTTGGCAGGTATAACACATCTCAGTCTTGGATCTAAGAACCGACATAGTTCTGATATGAAGGTATTTCTACACACCAACGTTTGTCCTTCTCAATTCAGTAAATTGGTATTGTTTGATCCACCAAAGGAGGAAATAAAGACGATTTGATGATGAGTTAGATGAGAACATGCATAGAAAAAGTTCAGAAGAATGCAGGCAAATGGGACTAGCTCAGGCAGGCACCTAGGTTGCCATGGACAGGTTGGGCCAACAGGCCTGTTTCCATGTTGTATAACTCTATGGTTCTATGAGCAATAATGAAAGGAGGTTACAGTAAAGTATGTTGTTCTCCCCCCATTCTCATCAACTCCCCGCAGATTCTACTTCTCACCTACACACTGGGAGTGATGTACAGTGGCCAACTGGCCTGCTGATCTGTATATCTTTGGGATGTGTGGGGTGGAGAGGGTGGGGAGGAACTGGAGTGCCTGGGGTGGGGAGTGGGTGCTGCGTCATCACAGGAAGAATGTATAAATTCCATGGAGACAGCACCCAAGGTCAGGATTGAACCCAGGTCTCTGGCACTGTGGGGCAGAGGCTCTTCCAGCAGCGCCACTGTGTTTCTCCTGGAAGGAAAATGTCTTCCGTCCTCTCAGAGGCACAGATATCAGGGATTCCAGCACTCAGAGAGCTCAGAAAACTTTGACATCTCAGTCCTATGCGCAGGATGGCTGATGGATCAAGTCAGGAGACAAGGAGAAACCCAAAGCTCATGGGTATCGGTGAAAGAGACATAAAGGCCTTGACAATAACGTAATAATGTGGGAAACTGCATCTGGTGACAGAGGTGGAGGGTGACACTTAATGGAAGGGATGTGCCACCATATCAATCGGGGGCTTCAACACAGATGCAACCACCGTAAGCAGGCCCACAGAACCATGGGTCAACAGACCTCATTGGACAACAACACCCAGGCAAGCTGAGGGGCAAGTTTTCCACAGAGAGGGTGGTGGGTATACATAACGAGCTGCCAGAGGCAGGTACAATGTTGACGTTTAAAAGAAATTTGGATAGGAAAGGTTCAAGGGATATGGGCCAAATGGAGACAAATGGACTAGCTCAGGTAGGCACCTTGGTCAGAGTTGGACCGAAGGGCCTGCTTCCATACCATATAATTCTGTGCTCTATTTTTTCCTAATTCTATACAAGCTGCTGTCAACCACTTCCAGAACACCAAAGGATGTGACAATATTTGTCTTATTCATTCATCACAACACAATGGCAATAACTCAGAACAGTAAAGTATTCCAACCAGCTATATCTTTCATTTCACTCACATACCTCACTGAAATACCGAAGGATTGTCACTGCACTGTAATCAAAGCACGCACATTCGATGTATGTCCTTTGATATCCAACACAAAATGACAATTTGTAGGGTGCAAGTTAAACTTTTGGCAATTAACATTTAAAGGTACTTCATCTTCTGTTTTAAGTTAGACAGTCCACTGTTTAAATTGAGGTACAAAATGAAATGTTTAAAGCAGTAAGTTACAAACAGAAATGATTCCAACTATATATTCTGTTTGTGAAAGAAATTACTATAATTATATTTAATTCAACATTACAGGCAGTACTGCATCGTAGCAGTTAGTGTAATGTTATTACAGCACCAGTGATGGGGTTCAATTCCTGCCACTGTCTGTAAGGAGTTTGTACGTTCTCCCCGTTACTGTGTGGGTTTCCTCCCACATTCCAAAGACGTATGGATTAGTAGGTTGACATGGGTGTAATTGGGTGGCACAGGCTCATTGGGCCGGAAGGGCCTGTTACCGAGCTGTATAAAGAATAATTTAATGACTTTTATGCGTAAGTACTATGTGTGAGAGGCTGGAGAAGTACCTTATGGTTTCATCCACAGACACAATAATAGTACTGGAAATATAGTGATAACACACTACAGATCTAACTACACAGATAATTGCTGTTAGAAATTAGAAGGCTGCATTGCAGGAGTTTGCACTGATAAAGATTATCAATATCATTACATGTTAGTCAACATCTCCCACCCAGGAATGGTTGCAAACTGGCTTGAAAAGTTACTTTAGATGATTAATTCTTTTCTTCTGTCCTTCATTGCTCTCTCACAATGCAGTCTCTTTTTCTCCTTTTCCTTTATCTATTAAATTTAATCCAATTTTTTTTCTCTATCATTCACTCCCTTTCTTTCTCTGTTCTGAAGATTTATTAGTTAAGGTTCAAGACTATTGGTTCTATTGTTTTAAGTTGCAGAGAAGGTGGGGAGGGGTGGATAG
This sequence comes from Rhynchobatus australiae, assembly GCA_034780895.1. NCBI lineage: Eukaryota > Metazoa > Chordata > Chondrichthyes > Rhinopristiformes > Rhynchobatidae > Rhynchobatus > Rhynchobatus australiae. The sequence goes on along the minus strand of JAUZTB010000087.1, from coordinate 97,449,290 downwards.
GACGAAGCAAATATTTCCAACAGGGTGAGGTAAGGTATGCTATGGGGAGAAGTTGCAGAAGTCATCAGGTCAGTGGGTTAATAGGGTCAGTTACAGAGAGAAAGATGGAACAAAAGTTATGATGCTGCCGGACTTGCTGAGTGTTTCCAGCATTTTCTGTTTTTATTCCATATTATCTCACCACAATTCACATTTCATCTTTCGGCTGTGGAAGAATAATTAGGACTGAAGGATACAGACAAAAATTCCACCTCTCCGCATGCAAGTAAAATCAGACCTCTAGTAAGTTCCGAGCCTTTATAATCTTTTGATGTCCAAATGCTCTGCATATAAACAAAATGAGAGGATGTTGGAAACGCTCAACAGATCAATGAGCATCAGTGGAGAAAGAAACTGAGTTAATCCTTAAGATTAATGACCTTTCATCAGTTACGAGGTCATTGATATGAAATGTTAACTTTGTTTCTCTCTCCACAGATACTGCTTGCACTGCTGAACATTTCCAACATTTTCTTTTTTACTTCAGATTTCCAGTATCTGCAGTATTTTGATTATATGTATAACATGAAACACCAAATATTCTATGAGAAAGAGGTAATATATTAATTCTATTTTGCAATCTCATGGGCAGTATGGTAGTATAACTGGCAGAGCTCCTGCCTCACAGCTCCAGCCACTTGGTTCAGCCCTGGCATTTCCAGCCACTGTGTGGAGTTTGCAAGTTCTCCCTGTGACCACGAGTTGATCTCAGGTACTCCAGTTTCCTCCCACATCCCACATATATTTCGGTTGGTAGTTAATTAGCCATAATTAGTATGTTGGTGAGTGGTAGAATCTTGGAGAAACTGATGGGCACGTAGGGAGAATAAAATGGGATTAGTGTAGGATCTGTGTAAATGGTTGCTTGGTGGCCAGCACTCAATAGATCAAAGGGCCTGTTTCCATCCCCTATGATTAATACCTTTACTTTTATTGAAATACAAGGCCCAGTTTTAATTCTGGGCCAATTTTTAGTAGGCGAGTTTTAGGGAGGCAGTATCTGTGAAGATGGAAACAACGTTAACATTGCAGGTCAATGATCTTTCATCAGAACAGATGAATGGTCATTGACCTTACATACTAACTCAGTTTCTTTCCCCACAGATGCTTATTGACCTGCTGAGCACATTGGAAACTCATTATTGTTCCAAAGATGCCAGGAAATAGCATAATTCTCATCAAGATTCCACCAGTTGGATCTGGAAGAAAGCTATAGGGAAGTTTGAGCTTTCCATATGGGCATGATGAACTACGTTCAGTCCTAGAGGTAAATGAAAATAAAACACAACACTTTTGGATCTCATATGATTCCAAACTTCTTTCTTGGCATCTCTATCTGGTGAAGAAGCTATTGGAATCCCAATTTAGAACACTGAAATATTACAGGGAGCTGGTATGCATATGTAAAAAAGAATCCTATTGGTTTAGACTTTAGACAGAATAGGCCTCCAAAGTGTCTCTATGCTTGAGAAGATTTTTAAAAACAAAATATTAATTTGGAACTTAAAATATATATGGTTGGTGAAATTTCAATTAAAAAATCTTAAGAATGAAATTGTTCTGATATGCTAGTAATCGTAGTGCATTATGTAAATAAATGGTGGGATATTCTCATTTCTACTACCTTTCAAAATGAAATAGAGGCACGCACCTTGTCCAGCAATAATGACTTGACTCCAGTGCATTTAGCTCTCTCCTTCACATTAACTCGGTCTCTAGTTTCCCTGGGCGTTGCCCAGCAACCACTGGGCACACATTGAGGAAAGCAGCTCAAAAGTGAAAATGCTAAACCGCAGAGGATTTATGAAAACAACCAATTTGTTTTCATAAAACTTGAATGACCAGTCAAGGAAGTCTAGCAACTTTTAAAAATATATATAATTAAGTGTGAGCCAATTGATTTGCAAAAGCATTTTGTTCTTTAAGCACAAACATGATGAAAGATTTCAAAACCAAGAATATGTAAGAAAAAAGAAACATTTTAAAAACACATATTCTGCAATAACATGATTGCATTTACCAACTCAGGGACTCCTTGTGTTGTTCAAAAACTCTGTTAATTTTTTTCTTTATAAGGCTTCAACCTCCATTTAAAAAAAATCAAGGTTTGGATTGATTTATTTGCCAATGACTATGACTCCATTGCCTGAAGGCAGCCCCTAAAGTCCAAGTGTATTGTTTATTCTAATTATCCTGGCCCATGTCCCTCCCTCAATCAGCACAGAATCTTTTTATCTCAAGGCCATCTGTATAAATTTGCACTCCATAAGCTGCCAATTAGATTTACCTACAAATCACAATCATCAAAGTTCAAAAGTAATTCATTAACTGTGAAATATTTTGGAAAATTCTAAGGTCATGAAAGATGCTTTTGTAAATGCAAGTTCCTTTTTCTTTTTACATCTGTTGCAGCTCAACTAAACCCTTTATAATCCAGCCTGTTGGCATTATTAAACAATGATTCCACCGCCTGGACATGGTGTTGGCTTCCTTAAGTAAAGTAACAACTTGAATTTGCATTCAGACTTTAAGATGGTAACATGTCCCAAAAGGAAGAATATTCCACTGGGTTGTGGTTTGCTTTAAGTTGCATAGCTTTACTCTGCAAAATTGGCAACACATTGAGCCATTAGACAAAGATTGTCTGGAGGATGTGAGAGATCTCTGAAAGTAACACCTCAGTTGTGTGCAGCAGATTCTTCAGCAATAGGTCATTGATGTGCTCCTGTTGAACAACTGCGTGTTGCAGAAGTGCAAGGTTTCAATATTACTTAAGTATCTGATCATTATCACATTCCTGTATGTGGGAGTTGTCCATGCACACATTCAACCATGATTACTATTCAAATGTACATCTTTAGCTGGAGAACATTTATCTGAAAGGAGATATGAAAAACAGTGCAAGCTGTTCTTAATTTGTTTGGTTAAATACCTTCAAGGTCTTCCCATCCTCAAATACAATTACTCTGCAGAATCATCAGCAAGCACTGGAATACCACAGACAATTTTTTGAAACATTTTAATTTTACCACCTTATACATCTTCTGCACAGCAATTCCTGAAAGTGCTCTCTCGCCTACTCTAGTGATCCTCCACTGGCTGTAAAATGCAAGATGAATGCCTCTGGGGCTCTCAGCGACATTTGAAATGCAAATGGTTGGCAAGCTTTGGGATCTTTGGCCTAGCTGCTGGTTGTACCAGAGAGTCAGGTTGTACTCGGCTTCTACCAGAGCTGCAATGCTCAAGTAGTGCTATACCTGAAGGGTAGACATGATAGAATCTGGATCATGAGAGTCTAGACATCCTGCCATGCCAAGAGATGGCAAAACATTTCATTCCTGTTTCTTAACGACCTGGCACCAGGCTTTATCTCAGCAACCTTGTTGTTCTACAGAGAACAGAGTCTAAATAGGTTTATTAATGTCACATGTACCAAGGTACAGTGAGAAGCTTTATTTTGCATGCCATCCATACAGATCATTTCATTACATCAGAGCACTGAAGTAGTAAAAGTAAAATAACAGAATGCAGAATAAAGTGTAACAGCTACAGAGAAAATGTAATGTAGGAAAACAATAAGGTGCAAGGGCATTACGAAGGAGATTGTGAGGACAAGAGCCCATCTTATCATACTAGGGGACCGTTCAATAGTCTTATAACAGCAGGATAGAAGCTGTCCTTGAGCCTGATGTTACATGCTTTTGTATCTTCTGCCTGATGGAAGGGGGGAGAAGAGAGAATGTCCAGGGTGGGTGGGGTCTTTGATAACATGGGCTGCTTTACCAAGGCAGCAAGGTGCAGAGGGGAGGCTGGTTTCCGTGATGTGCTGAGCTGTGTCCACAACTCTCTGTAGCTTCTTGAGGTCCCGGACAGAGTAGTTGACATATCAAGCCGTGATGCATCCAGATAGTATGCTTTCTACAGAGCATCAATAAAAATTGGTGAGGGTCAAAGGGAACATGCCAAATTTCTTTAGCCTCCTGAGAGATGCTGGTGAGCTTTCTTGGCCATGGCAACTACGTGGTTGGACCAGGACAGGCTATTGGTGATGTTCACTCCAAGGAACTTGAAGCCCTCAACCCTCTTGACCTCAGCACCGTTGATGTAAACAGGAGCATGAGCGCCACCCCCTTTCCCTGAAGTCGATGACCAGCTCTTTTGTTTTGCTGACATTGAGGGAAAAGTTGTTGTCATGACACCATGTCACTTGGCCTGGTATCTCCTTCCCATATTCAGACTCATCGTTATCTGAGATGTGGCCAACTACCGTGGTATCATCTGCCAACTTGTAGATGGAGTTGGAACAGAATCTGGCCATGCAGCATGTGTATATAGGGAGTAGAGTAGGCAGCTGAGGACACAGCCTTGTGGGGCACTAGTGTTGAGAATAATTGTGCCCGAGGTGTTGTTGCCTGTCCTTACTGATTGCGGTCTATGGGTCAGGAAGTCAAGGATCCAGTTGCAAAGGGAGGCGTTGAGTCCCAGGTCTAGGAGTCTGGAGATGAGTTTGCTTGGAATTATAGTATTGAAGGTGGAGCTGCAGTCAATAAACAATAGTCTTACATAGGTGCTTTTACTGTCGGGCCAGGGAGATGGCATCTGCCTTAGACCTGTTTTGGCAGTAGGTGAATTGTAGTGGGTCAAGGTTGACTGGGAGGCTGGAGTTGATGCGTGCCATGACCAGCCTCTCGAAGGAATTCATGTCGGTGGATGTCAGAGCCACTGGGTGGTAGTCATTAAGGCATGTTACCTTGTTTTTCTTAAGCAACTGGATGATAGGGGTCTTCTTAAAGCAGGCGGGGAATTCAGACTGAAGCAGAGAGAGGTTAAATATGTCAGCCCACCAGCTGATCTGTGCAGGATCTAAGGACAAGGTCAGGACACCATCTGGGCCAAGTGCTTTCCATGGTTTACTCTCTGGAAGACTGATCTGACGTCTGCAATGGTGACTGTGGGTTCAGGTGTATTGGAGGCTGTCAGGGTGGGTGGTGACATTCCAATCCCCTTCTGTTCAAAACGTGCATAGAATGCATTAAGCTCTTGGAGAATCATGATCTGGTTACAGGCTTTGATCAATCAGCCTACCAGGATGATCTCACATGACTGAACCCAAGGCATAAGACCCCTGTATGAGCAACCACAAAAATGTGATGTTACGGATACCATAGATTCCTGCAAGGCGAGCATGGTTGTGCATTTTTGGAGATCATCGATGCCTCAAATCCAAACCCCGTGCATATTCTTGGTTAGCTCTTCAATATACTCCAATGTGCAATGGAAGCTTCTTGTCAATCAGCCTACTGTGGAAGGCAAATGGTGCAAAGTGAAAAGCATCTGTTGGGGCATGAACTCCGTACCTTTGCAAACTTCAGTATAGCTAGGATTTGTGTGAATCCTCCATAGAATATTCCTTCTACAGGGTGGACATGCTACTGCTCAGATGCTTGGTGAATCACCCACTGCATATCCTTTAATTGTTGATCTATATCAGGAAGGCAGGTTATTTCTGTGATGGAACTTCTCCAGTACACCGGTAAGAACTTAGATCTTAGACGGACCCCAGAAAAGAATACAGGGACAAAGATTGATATGCACAAATAAGGTTAAGGAGCAGCAGATGAGTGCCAAGCCAGGATATTGTGTTGAATATGTGAATAAGGGAGGTAAAGAGAGAGAAATCAGGGTATGTAATTAAATATCTTTCAGTGAACACCCTTCAGCCCAGCGATCTGTGACAATTCTCTTCCATTAATGTCGACAGCAGTTCTGCTTAATGTCATCATCATCTACTTCGAGTCAAATGTTCCTCCTGGTTTTGTGTATTTCATTAAGTAATTATGTAGCTGCTTTCCTACTTGAGAAGTGAATGTGGTTTGGACTGTGCACTGAAAGCCTAAAGCAATGTGACAGAAAGTGATGGCAAGTAGGAGACATAGCAATGAGGCCCCCAGCAAATTCTGCAGTTTTAATTGCTTCCAGTGGAACTAGTGGAGTTTGATGATCAGGAAAGGCCTGGAAATCTGGAGTAGGAAAGATCAATAGTGCTAAAATTAAATGAAAATAAAATAAAAACTGCAGCAGCTGGAGGTTTAAAATAAAAGGAGATAATACTGGAAACACTCAGCAGGTCTGGCAGCATCTGTGAAAAGAGAAACAGATTTAACATTTCAGGTCAAAAACCTTTG
>JAUZTB010000087.1:97191627-97201950 GCA_034780895.1 Rhynchobatus australiae | reverse complement strand
ATTAACATCATGCTTCTGAGGCAATTACTTCTGCAAAGTATTTTGAGATTTTTTTAATGTGATAGAGCAATATAAATGCAAGCATTATTATTAAACAGTGTTTTGTAATTTTATAAAAAGTTATCTTAAATGTAACATTTTAAAATTTGATTAATAAAGCATTTCACGGAAGAAACTGACCAAAAATAGTGTTGATACCATCAGTAGATGAAAGATGTATCATGTAGAAGGATATTCAGTATTTAATAGGTTAAGAATATTACTAAAAATTGAATGAAAGGTGTACAAAACTCTTGAAAATTACTTAGAAATCAACTGCCTTACATTGGACTTTGTGCGAAGTGATCTTCCTCCTTTACTGGATTCTTCAAGTACCATTTTGTGAAGTTCTAGAAGTTGTTCAAAGGTTTTCTGATCTGCTGAACTAGGTTCCTTTGAGTAATCTCTCCCCTCATACTGGTACATGTGCACTAAAACAAAATATGTCCTTGGTAACAAATTATAGTTTAACAATATGGCTACATCCACATAACCAAAAAGACAAAAATTCTTTTTGCACCCACACAGTTTAATTTTTCTCATTTCATTCCTCACCTTTACATCGACAAATTGAAAAGATATTTTCAAGGTATTCTGGTTACAATATTAATGACTACCTGTGGATCAACTGTTAAATTTCACACCACGATATATGGTTTGGCAAGTAAGTCATTCTGGATTTGTTAGCCATGTTTTTTGGATAAAAAGACCTCAAATCTGTTCACTTTTCTGGTAAAATGATGTAAGCTGTTATAATACGGTCATTTGTCGATGCATTCAATTTTAATTCTTTCTTTGAAATCAAGGTCAATTAGTAAGTTAGCAAACAACTTGAATAGGTTAGCAATGCCTCTGAGATAAATGTGACAGCACTTCAGAATGACAGTGGGCATTATGATGTGCAATTCACCCCCAATCCAATATAAAGCAAGGAGACATCTCAAATTTTCACTGTTTGTTAATTATAGTGAGTGCATTCTTCACCCAGTGTATACAGTACTGCTCATGGCCTGATAGTCTTTTCCAGTTCTGCCAAAGGGTTTTGGATCTGAAGCATTAACCCTGTTTCTTCTTCCACAGATATTGCCTGACCTGCTGAGTGTTTCCAGCATTTTCTGTTTTTATTACTGTTCATTGGCTGAATGGTTCCACCTTGAGTCAAATATTGTGTGTGATTAGCTATTAAAGAGGAAGGGAATTGTTATTGGAGGGAAATTGCCATTAGAGCATTGGCAAATGTTCAACGTGTGAGTAGATCTAGTAGAACATGGAGATTGGTTCAAGGCAAGAGAAAGCAGGATTCAAGGTTTTTGGATGCCGATTTTGAAAGGTAATGGAGGAGATGCAAAATGGGAATGATGTCCTGCGTCTGGAAAAGAGAAGAGGATCCTTCTAACTGAAGGCAGTAGAAGAAGGTAATGCTAGAAATCGATGCCAAGGGTCAGGCACCAAGGTTCCAGATGCAATGTTAAAGGCTTCTACAAATCCAATGAATGCATCAGCAAGTGCCATATCTTGCAAAACTCATCACCAGCCTCAGATATTGGTCAGTTAACCACCTCAATCACTCACCTATCAGGATCCACTTGGACTCATTTTTAATGTTCATAACTTCACCACATCCTCACACACTTAGCACCATGGCAAGCCTCACATTCACATTTCACACCACTGGCGAAAACCCCAATACATCTATATTCACAATTTATCAGACAATGAAGCAGGTAGTACCTATAAAGATTTGAAAGCACTTGGATTCCACCTGACAACTGTCAAAAAGCACTTGTACCATAATTTGGCAGAATGATTCATTGAAGTTCAAATTCAAATTTATTTCCTTTTTTACTGTAACTAAGTGAAATCCTGAAATTTGGGTGGATAAACTGTTGTCTTCTGAAGAGAGTACTATTGAAGATGTGCAAGATGTATTCATATCATCTCCAACAAGAGAGTGACTAACAACTTCCCCTTGACAGTCAACAGTAATACCATTGATAAACCCATCACTATCCATGTACTATAGGTGATCATTGACCAAAAACTTATTTGGACCAGCCATATAAATACTGTGGCGATAAGCACAATTCAGACACAGTATATCCTGAGCAAGTTACTCAATTCCTAAATTACCAAATTATTTCCTTCATCTATTAGGCATTGGTGAGTGTTATAACGGAATATTTTCCACATGACTTGAGGACCATAGCTCCTATACTCAAGAAGCTCAACACCATTCAAACCAAAGCTGCCTACTTGATTGACACAAGCCAGTCTACAAGTTGCACTGTAGACACTCACCACAACTTCTTTGAGAGCAACTCCCAGACCTATGATCTTTACCACCTACAAGGACAAGGATGGCTAGTGCAGGGGAATGACATCGCCTTAAGTACCCTTTGAAGTAACTAAGCTGACAAGGAAACAAATCAATTGATTGTCATCGAGTCGAAATTGTTGAACTTCCTACTGAATGGCAAAATGTAAATAGTTTTGCTGCACTGACAAGCAGTGGTTCCACATGTATCCATACCCCTCAGATGAACAAAAGGAACACAAGCAGAGGTCAAAACTAGATAAAAATAATTAAATTTTTAAAGGAATCAGGAGGCAATTAAAAAAAAATCAAGTTTATAGCAAGGAGGTTAAAGAGTCTGACAAGAGCGATGTAAGAAATTACAAACACATACTTGCAGTCTCCAGTTCTTCATTTACTTCCATTTTGTGACTCAGTTGATCCTGTGTGACCCACATTCCATCTCTGGTTTCTCCAAGAATATTTTCCAGACCTACATCTTCAATAGTACTCTCTTCAGAAGACAATAGCTTGTCCAACCCAAATTTCAGGATTTCACTCAGCTACGTAAAAAAAGGGAATAAATTTGATTTTGAACATCGATGAATCATTGTGCCAAACTATACTGCTAATATGTTTTTGCAGTGAAATAAAACAAAGTAATATTTATCTTTGACTTTTGAATGTTATTTTCATTCATACAATTAAGAAAGAAATCATAACATTTATACAACTAATGTACGATTTTGAAGATTTGTCCGCTTAAATCAGAATTGCAATACTTGTAAATTTCTTATTTATAAAGCAAGAGGAGAATTAATATGGAAAGGTCTTGGGGTTAGCTTAGCTTAGCTCATCCTTCTGTGAGGAGTCTATAATTCCATCTGTTACAGATTTCAATCCAAGGATTAGCTGCTTTGTCAAGCAATATCTGAGGTTTTGTCTATTTTACAAAGTCCATTTTTGCTGATTACTCTATATGAAAAGATTCCTTCAGTAGTACTAAATTTATTTTCACTTTACATCTGCGTCCCATATAGTAATGTCACAGTTTAACTTGCAATGCTCCAGACTTATTTTAATCTGTTATTTTATATGCACTTCTATTGGATCACTTCCAAACTGTTCATTTTCAACAAATCTCCATCTTCCCTGATAACAGTGTTTTGACATGGAACATCAATTGATCAGTTTGCATTGTACAGTTGGGATATGCTGGGTTTTTAGGTTGTGGTGAAGTCCACAAACTCTATTGATGTTGATGGCTCACAATGCCTCATGGATATCAGGGTTTGAGCTGGTGGTTCTGTTCTGAATCCACCTCATTTTGCTTGGAGTTAGTGTCACACAACACAATGGAGGCTTTCCTCAGTATGAAGATATGTCTGAAAGGACTGCACTTGGCCACCCCTCCCAATATTATCCTAGATAGGTAGATTGGGTTTTCTCCAAGACTGGTACTCTCACCAGTTGCAAGCCCAGTTTTGCAGATTTGTCTTTCAAGATTCAATCAACCATTATCCATTGAGGTGCCACGGAGCCTAGGATAATTCCCCAGCCAGGGTACATCCTCTGCTCATGTTGCCATAAGTACTTCATCCTAGTGGTGTTCAACAGGGAACAGTACTGATTGATCAGCTGAGGAGAGGGATAATGGAGGGGTCTGGGACTTGAGTTGAAAGGCATGATTCTATGTCAAGAATGTGCCTTAACTAATGTGTGGGATAACTCCTTCAGTTGTGGCACAATTACCCAACTGCTGATTTGTAGGACTTTACACATTGACTGACATGTTTCCTTTTATCAAATTCATTGGATGATCCACCCATTTAATTGTTGCACTTTGTGGTGATTCAGTACAACTGTGAGGCGAGAAGAACCTTTGCAAAGAAGTTATAGTGAACAATATTAGCATACGTCCAAGGACCTTAGTGAATCACAATTCACTGTTCCTGGTAGCTTTACCAATACTAGATTTTATTTATTGATAATATGTAATTACTGAAATTAAATGTACAGTTCCATGTTGGAATATAACCCTATGATCAGGCAGCTGATTAGCTATTCCTGTTACATGAACAATATGCTACCATAATCCCCATCATTTATGAGATATCACGTAGCTAATGTTCAAGTTTACTCTTGATTGCTTAATTATACACAGATGTTTACAGTAGAATGTGCACAGTGTTAAAATAAATGGTTATGGCCACCCCCAATATTGTTCTCTATAAGGAGTATGGAAAATATTAATGCTGGCAAAGCCATAAGCAGCTTGTTGCATGGTGTGAATAAAGTGCTAGATCATTTAAGATTCAACATAGGTTGAAAATTCTTTCAAGCCCAGACTGCACAGCCCCTGACCAATGATCCTGCGGGAATGAGGGTAGGACTACATATACCCTCTGAGATTCTTGTGATCAGATGGCCTGCAGACTTTAATTGTTCATGTTTTTACACATGGAGATGATTCAATTAGACAAAATAGGTTCAAGGGAACTTCTGCTGCTGGATGAACTTAATCTTTACCATCTTAAGGAAGATTCAGGTTAACGGCCTTTCATCAAATTTCCAGCATCTGCAGTATTTTGCTTTTTGATTATTTGAAAATTGAACCTGGAATGGGTGTTGGGAAAATAGCTGAACTATTCCCACAGCAGATTACTTATTTTTGATGTTCCCAAAACAAAATTATAGTGTACAAAGCACAAGACTTTTGATTCTAAATGATAGTTATAGAGGTGGCAATCCAAGATCCAATCCACTAGAAAGTCCCATTACAACAGCAGACCCATGACTTCTTTGCCCATTTGGACCATAACAGTTGCTCACCTGCATGTCAGAAGTACCAGATGATTCTTCTCCTTCCTTCATTGAGAATTGACCACCTTCAATCAAAGTATTTGTCAACTTCAATTTTGACATTGCCCGGCTGTATACCAACTGTTCAACTGTGTCTTTTCCAATCAGACGAATAATTTTAACTGGTCTTTGTACAAAAAGATCACTTTAGAGGAGAAAATGATTCTATACATTTTGACAAATGTGCTGATTTTAATGCATGTAGTGTCATACAGCATTTTCTAAACTTAGCCATACCAATTTTTGGATAAGCAAATAACCATACTATAACACTGTTCTTACACTGTAAAATTACTCTCCAGTTTCAGCTTCAATTCTTTACAATAATTACGTTTACTTACATTGTCAAGATTTTGTTGCCAAATACAAAACCTCTTATTTACATAAACACACAAAGAGAACAAATGAGAAAACTTGGATTTTCCATAATCCCTTCCACTTGGAAACATTTGGTATAATTGTTTTCTGTTATGGAGTTAAACAATAAGTGATGAGGTATTTGCATTCAACAGTAAAATAGAGAATGAATCTAAGCTTGGAGATGAACTCTAACAACATGACAGCATTTAATGGAAAGCAGATTCAAGGTCTTTCCCCAGTGGAAAGTGCTCAGATCGATGTATTTATCAGACAAAGCCATAATATTCTGCTGTAACCATGTACCTATAACTGAAGGGACATCAGTTCTACACAAAAATATCCTTGATTTGATTTCTCTAATTACATCGATACTGCAAACAAAGGCAAAACAGTTGTTCTTTAAATATGCAAATTTTTTTCTGGATAAACAAGCAAGTTTTCTTCATTGACCAAGGAGATTTCACCTTTTCAATAACTTAGTACATTTAAGCAGAGGTTGTGGAAAAAGTACTCAGTAGCTCAAAATCAGAGAGAAGAGGAAAAGAAGAAAAACATTATTTGTGGTTCCTGCTTCAGAATGCTGTCCGTTAATTCTCTCTGAAGTCCTATATCTCTATGTGCATTAAGTTAAGTTAAAACAAGAATAGACCAATTCACAGTTCTGTGACCCCTTCCCTCCTGGACAAGACTAACATAATCCTTGCTCTGAATATTATCATACCAACTTCACAAGCCGCTCCATCTAAAACCACTCAAGGCAAAATTGCAGAATCAGTAGGAGGCCATTGATTAACAAGTTCTGAAGTGCATCTTGATTCATATTATGTGATAATGTTGACTTTCATTCTAAAAATATTCAAATTAATAGCACTTCAATATAATCAATGTATTTTGGCAGCATCAACATTTGAACAAAATCAGCTGCTTACAATACCAGAAACTCTAATACCTATCCACTGCTGGAGTGGAGCTGGAAAAAAGGGGTAAGCCTTTCACTACCTCCAGCTCCACTTCCTCTTATAAAAGACCCTTTTTTTAATTTTGCAGTCCTCAGCCACCCAAACCAGCCTTTGATCTCAATCTAGTTACTCATTTGAATGAACTTAATTCCAAACTCTACCTGTCAACTTGTACTAGGGAATATTTATGGAATAATTTTCAGCAATGAAAATCTGCAAGAGTAAACAAGCTAGCACTTGGCAAAAGAAAATACCTTGATACATATCATTAATTCTCAATAGAACAGTTTTAAACAACAAATTTCAAAAACTGTGTTTTCAGAAGGTAATATTATATATTCACTTAAATTTTATAGCTTGTAAAAGACACTGGATCTGGAGCCAGACCTAGACATTCAACCATCCTCAAGAAATTGTAATATATGGATTCAAATATAAGCTTAGCATTCCAATTAACATTAACTGCCTCACCTTTTCTGGCCAATCCTGTGGGCCCTTGCAGATGCCTGAAGGTCATTTTGAGGGTTGAAATCACTGTCTACAAATATAACAGTATCAGCAGCAGTCAGGTTCATTCCTACTCCACCTGTTTTAAAAAGAAAATCATAATATTTGAGAATCAAATATGCAATTCAGCAGACAAGGGGTAAAAAATCGTATATTGAGAATGAGATGCTTCAGCCACAAAGTAGCACCAAAAAAAATTGATTCTCTTTTAATAAGAACAGTAAAATTAAGAGGACCAAGCTGGTCAAAAGTATAAATTATATTGTTCAGGTAAACAGATAAAACCAATGGCTAGCGAGTCAGTAAATTTAAAATCATCTACAGAGGAACAAATAGTTTAGGAGGTTTTTTAAATGTATGGAATATTCTATCAGAAGCAATATTGAAAATAGTCTCCAGAAAACATTTTGAAAGTTTAGATAACTATTTAATAACAAAGAATTATAAAGTACACAGATAGTATAACACCTTCATGTAGCCAATAGGGACATGACAGTCTTCTTCTATGTGATAGAATTTCATAATTTTAAAATGGCAATATTATTTTAGGGGAAAATATCATACTTGTTCCTACAAACCTGCTCTGGTGCTTAAAAGAAAAACAAATACATCTTGTTGATTAAAGTTTTTGATTGCAAGATATCGTTCTTCTCCACGTACTGACCCATCCAGGCGCTCGTAGCTGTAACCTTCAAGAAAGTAAGATTAGGGATATATGTGGGAATCACAAAATATTAATAAAAACTTCAATTTAAATATAGCGCCTTACACGGACTCATGGTTTACCTAAACAATTAGCAGTCATTTAAGTACCGCTGTAACATAGTTAAAAAAAAGCCACCAAAAGCATAGCAAGGTCCCCCAATCAGTAAAGTGATAATTTTTGGGGTTATTAGTTGAGGGATGGATATTAGCAAGGACACCAAGGAGTATCCCTCTATTCTACTTTGAAATGGTACCATGAGATCTCTTACATCATTGACAGTGGGCAAAAGGACCTTGGCTTAATGTTTCATCCAAAACATAGCAGCTGTGATAGGATAATGCTGATAGGACAGAGGTAAACCATTTAGTAAGTTTTGTTCAAGCAACCAAAGTTACATTTGCCTTCAGAACTAATTTCCCAAAATAGAAAGGACAATACATAGAAAAATTACATCACAGTGAACAAGATTCCCATCTGATTAGCATTCAGCAAAATATTAATATGATGTTGCCATTCATTTGCTCTCACAATTAAAAAGCTAGTTACAGATATTGTAAAAATAAATCCATAGTACATTGCCTGGATCCCATTACCATTCCATTTCTATGACTGGAAACTGAGACAGGCAAGTCCAATTGTCAAAGGTATTCTGCAAATGTTCACTTTTTCAATATTTCTGGCTAAAAAGGAATCATTACATAAATGCTGTTGTGGCTTTTACCTCTGTATTCCATGTAATCCTGCAGGATATCCAGCATCCTTGTCATTTGGGAAAACAGTAACACTCGATGACCTCTGATGAATAAATTTAAATTACAGCTTAATTATCCATTTGTTTCATTCAAGAGACATTTACATTTTTTTTCCATTCCTCCTCCTCCCTGTGCACAAGATGCATACACTTCTGTTTAAAGAGAGAAATAGCACTGGACATCTTACTAATAATAGCAAATGCAGTATACTATCAGCCGTCCAGTATCCATGGGGAATGGGATGTGCCAGTTCCATAAGAATTGCTCAAAAAAAATTTCTGTTCATCATGCACTAATATTTTATGCGTAAACCTTTAAATAACCTTCCAAACTATATGTAGCCTCCTTACCATTTTAGATATCAATGTTTTACAATGCAATTCTATACTTAAGGCTAAACAGTGTTACTGTAAAATACAGCACAAGTAATTCATATCAATGACTGTACTTACCATTACATTAAGTGACAAATATTCAAAGATATTGCTGCTAATCAGCTTACGACTGCACTGTCCTTATGTATAAATGTAAATAAACCAAAAATGTCTTTTCACATTTATTTTGCATAACACTTGAAATAAAATGCATCACTTCAGCAATTTATGAAATTGCTCAATATTCTCAGAAACGTTCATGAATACCAGATAAACAAGACTTGTGATCATATGCCAAATCTCAATTTTCCAGGTAATATTAGATGTCAGTTTGGATCCTTTTGCAATAAAGACGAAACTGCAATTCCCAGAAACCATACTCTCATGATGATACCACCTTCCAGGAAAACAGATGAATTGATTGTTTCACAAAGGCAAGTGAAAAATCAGGTGGCATGCCAATGTAGGTATGAAAAAGAGAATTGTGCATCATTCTAAAATGCTTATGATGTAATAGTCAACCCATTTTAAAGTAACTACAGAGACCAACTACCATTAGTTTACTACTTTACTGTTGAAGAAGTTTAGCAGTGAAAAGTGTGAATTTATCGCAAAATATTTTACTGTGACATTCATAATTTTTCTTCTCTTCCTTTTTTACATTGGCTTAAACTACCTTAAAATTTATGAGGCAAAATTTACATCAATCAGTCTTCAGCCATTGCGTGTCGATGTACAAACAATACAAATTATTATGCCAGTTTACAAATTCTTTATATGGAGATAATTTGATGATCTGGCTAAACCAGTTTAGAAAGCTGACTGATGAAGCATTGATTATGCCATTGCAGGGACACCTCCCAGTCATAAAAACACATGTGAATGTATTAATCATGACACAGCTATGCTGTTATACATCAGTGCAAAGCAGTTATGGGTTTGTTCAGCAATGAAATAAGGGACATGTCAGAGATGTGCACTTTAACAAGAATCTGAGACCACTTTTACAAGGTAATCTAACATTTTCCACTCTTGAGTCAGCATGCTTTAGCTCTGTAACTTTAAGTAGACACTGAACTAGATTTGTTCCCAAAAATTAATTGATTGTGGCATTATGCACAGAACTCAGAGTAATCTCATGCAAGGAATTTTAATAATCATGCCTGGGGTGCAGAAATGCCAGTAATTTGTCTAGTAGATGAAGTTTACCACTCGCTTCAACAAGGTGATCTCCAATCTGAAATGGTTCCGGTTCCACACCTAAAAAACAAAACACAAGATGCAACAAATGAGGAAAGTCTGGACTGAGACATCAAAATTATTACTATCCTTTAAAAGACAGAAAGCAATATTGATAAAAAAAACAAAAGTAGCTCCTATTAAATACCAACTAACACTTTCCAGCTCTGAGAAATGACAAATAGAAAATAATTTTCCACGTGATTATGTTTCAAGAAATGTGTTTTACATT
>JAUZTB010000087.1:96778408-96790925 GCA_034780895.1 Rhynchobatus australiae | reverse complement strand
CCCACAATATATTGCCCTGTTCAACTTTACATAAATCCACATTATAGCATCTTGTGTGTTGGTTCAGCTTCTTGCCCCACCTTCTAAACTATTTCCAACTGATTTTACCCAAATCCTTTTGAATTTGATGTTGTTGTCTAACAATTACAATCCCCAGTATCATCAACAAATTTAATTAGGCATATTTATTAAAAACATGGATTTTTTTTGACAAACTTTGTAAGCAACTTATCTTTGGAAACAGCCTGGTGGTCACCACTTTCCGTGCAACTATCCAATTGTCCATTCTCTTCCTGAAGTTAATTAGGATTTTTAAAAAGAATTTTACTTGTCATGGTGTGCATTGTACACATTTATAATAGGGCTAGAAATTCTTTTGTGTGGATGATGGTTTTTATTTGCTATAATAATTGTGAAGCTGAAAATCAATTGCTGAAAGTGATCAGAATTTATGTGCTCATCACTCTCTGTGCCTTCTGGTTTCTGAGCATCCTTACTACAGAATCAGTTTCTGCATTTAGGCTCTGATCAAAATCCTTCATGATTTACTCACCCTGATCTAAAAAGAACAATTCAAGCTTCTTGATTATCTCCACATAACTTAAGTTCCTCTCCTCTGGTGTCATTCTTGTAAATTTGCTACATCCTCTCAAAGGCCTCTGAAGCACTATGCCCAGAATTTTACATGGTAATCGACTGAGGCCTATTCAGTATATTTTATACGGGTTAAACACGCCTTGAGATTTGACCAGACCTTGTTTTTGCATTCTATGAAGGAAATAATAAACTCTGATTACTTTCAATCTGAAACCTGAATTTGGCAAACCTGCCTTGTGGGAAAGGTACAGTCTCTTGTCTGCAATATCTGAATCATGATAACTGGCTAGTTTTCACAACTTGAAAATGAAAGGTTATGTCCTTGCCAGATTTTGTGCGACATGTTGTAAAACATGGCATACAGAAGGTTATGATTTGTTCAGCAGGTTAGGCAGCACCTGTGAAAATAGAAACTGTGTTAATATTAACTCTGATTCTTTCTCCACAAATACTGTATGACTTACTGAATATTTCCACTTTTTGTTTTTTTTCTGCCAGTGTTCCAGCACCTGTAGTCATTTGCTTTTGCAATTATAGTTGTGCTTGTATTAAAATATGACCAGACCTTCACGAGGGCCAAATCAAAATTAATGCATGTGGTAATTGAATTGAACTTTTTAAAGTTGGGTATTTCCTTATTTGTATATAACTGTGTATTTGATAGTTAAAATCCATAAAATACTACCTGAATTTGAGCAAATATCAGAGAAGGAAGTGGACTGGTTGTAATAATAAAAAATGTTTTAATGTCTGTAAAAGATGATCATTTGGCAGAACCAGGATGCTTCTGACTTTTAATTAACTTGGGAGATTTTAAGAAAAGTCTAATTTAGATGCCGATTTAAAAAAAATTTTAATGAGGGTCCATTAAAAGTTCTTCATTTATTGTAGAAGTGTTTTTACTTCACTTGCCTGCATTCTGTTTCTAAAGTTCAATTCTAGCCCAAATTAGGAATTAAACAAACAGGCCAAAGGGGAGAGCAAGTTGTTTAGACTTCCTCAACATGTGTCCCTGGAGATTTTCACTCCGGATGCTCATCTGCATACTCAGTCTCCTACCTGAAACTGTGGAGAAGTGGCATCTGGCCGGCATTAGAAAGAAAAAAATTGAGCAACAGAATGCTGTTGACAGGATCAAGGAATTGCCTTTTTTGTGCTCAGTGTAGTTTGGGCTACTTTTGGCCCTGGTTTTTCTTTGCAACATGTTATCTGATGGGGATGTCACAATAACTTTGTGCTCCAGTTTAAAATTGCATTCCTCCTCCAGTGATACTACTGCAGCTGAATTTGCATATTTAAAACATATCCCTGTTGAGCTCTGAGGGGGATTCCTCTTGCCCATTCAGGATCAAGTTAATATAAGAACCTACAAAGGATGTCAATATCTCATGAGCAACTTTTAACTGCCCATCCACCCAGTATCTTCCAAGTAGACAAGTCCAATTTGGCCTTAGTCTTTTGTGGACGGTGAAGAAACATTCAATTCTTTTTGTGTTTCTGAATTTGTATATCTGCTGTAAAGGACATATTTGGCCAAACACTTTGCAATTATACAATACTTATCTAACTTTAATGCAGACTTTTAGACCTTTTTGTTGTTTGTAATCGTGTTTATTCTGTGAAAGATGCAAATAAACTCATGGGACTAACATCCGGTGTTGGAGCTCTTGAACATGATTTACAACTCAAATAGTACAAAGAAATTTTGTTAAACCTTTTTGTTTTAAATATTTTTTTCAATGAATGGTTTGTAACAGGTATTAATTCAATAGCATTTATTTATTCATTGCTGCATCTTAAGTGAACAAAAATATTAGCAGAGGGGCAAACTAAACTCTTAATACTGTTACTGAGAATGCCAAGCAGCATTTGAAGTGCTGGCTACATTTTTAGTGTTCTTGTATAAAATTAGAAAAGAAAAACCTACTGTCAGAAGAATGTTCCCAGTGAAGGGAGTAGTTGCTGCTTATTGGCTGCAAGTGATGTCATGTTTTCAGTTGATAATTGTAGCCTGGTTCACATTACAGTTATTTTACTGACTTTCTGGGGTCAATTAGCAACTTAACCTCAGAACATTGGGGAAGAAACATCCAAAGTGAATTTTTTTTATATAGGGGCTGATAGGAGAGGAAAATATATGTAATGCGAATGAAAGATCTTTGATAAAACATAACCTATAGTTCTTTTTATAATTTAACATGTTAAAACATGGGAAAATCACTTCATCAAAACTTTGGTGATTTTCCTGGCATTAAGGTTTGCAAGATGCTTGTTGTAATAGTGGGCACAATGTAAGATTTTGCGGACTTGTGTGCTGGGGTTAAATTGCAATATAAACAAGGCATATGTGCTATTTCCCTTCTGCTAGATGATGTATCCTCAAACTACCAGTGTGATGATTTAGTGTAAGAGGTATTGCTGGCTTCCCAACCAGATTACAATTTTAAATCCCAGGGCTGTAAGTGTGTTTTGATTTTGTATTATGCACTTTGGAACATTTATATCTTCTTGATCAGACTGTCAAAGTTGCTGATTCTGAAGCCCACAAGCTATATATATAAGAAAATCGCACACTTAATGGTCACATCACATTTAAAGGTAAAGGCTCCTCATGAATGTTTGCAGTGACCATAGTAAAATTTTGAAGAACTGCTTTACTTTCTCACTTAGTCAATTATTCTCCATGTAAACTTATTTTCATTTCAATACTCATCCCAGTAAAAAAAACCACTGGAGCATTGTAACTTTAATGATTGAATTTGTAAGTCATTGCCTAAACCATAATTCTAAATTTAGTTTTATATTTCTTTGAGCTGTTTAAATGCAGAAGAAAATGTAATATACAACATGTGAAAAAAAAAGGTAACGAAAATAATTGTTCCTTTTTTCTAAAGTTTTTTTTTCTCTCATGTGTTATCAATCTTAATAAACCACCAAATTTTAGATGCTATCTTAAAAGTTTCACATGCTGGTATTCAAATATTTTGCAAGTGATTTTAGAAAGCCGTGATAGCATGAGAAAATATTGTATCATTTAAAATTTTTTTTGTGATCTTAGTTACTCAAATAACCCATGGTATCATATCATAAGGTAACTGGATTTTAGTTATTACTTGTTTAGTGAACATTACTTCTTTGAAAATTAATAATTGCACAATAAAGAACTGCATTTTGGATGAAGTTATGTTGGAAAATCATTATAATAATTTGTAATCTTAAAAACATTTTCAGGAAACTTTTGAGTATCCATTTATGGAATTCAGAAGCTTTATATGGTAATGCTAGTGCAAGTCGCTGGCTGCTTACAGCTGTTCACATTCAGATACCTTTTAGCATTTTGTGCATCGAAATAAAATGTGTTTAATCAAAATTAGCTGTTCAGTATATATTGATTTTTTTAAAAAAATGAACAGTTCCATAGAAAGTAATGGAAATTGATAAGTTTAGATTAATTATATAATTAGTTTTGTGCATTTCAGATATTTTTGTCTTCATATTTCATGCGTTATTGTACATGTATTATAGAATAGTGTCATTTAGGTTTGATTGATTGAGCCTCATGAGATGCTAAGTCTTCAAAACTACTGGGACTTACAAGTTAGATAAGTTGAAGTGCTGCAGGACATGATGTGACAAGTGCATTGTTTTAGAGAATTGTTTTTTTCACTCAAATAACTTTGCATTAATTGATTTCTAGTTGAATATTTTAGCTGAATTTTGTTAGGTTTTTGTTTTTATCAATAGAATTGAGCTTTGCTTTGTTTAATCAAATGCTTACAATGAGGAAAATGTGTATATAAACAAAATTGAGGTTGCTTCGTTCATAACCTTAGAATGGAAAACTGGCACTAAATGAAATGCTTCCAAGGATTGGTCAACATAATTGAGGTGGTACTTGTGAATTTTTATAAATGCATATACAGCTTTACTTTGTAAATTATTTAAGAAATATAAGCTAATATAACTGTGTGGAGAGAGGGTTACTTAAAGTTATCTGAACTGGTGGAGATGGCCAATCTTTTGGTATATATGTATTATTCCTCGTTATTACAATCTAACTATTTGAATTATTTTCTTAATTGTGCTAATCTGTTCACATCTTCACAATTTGTGAATGTCTAGGAGAAGCCTGGGAAGAAGCACACAAAAATCCATTCTATGTAGGGAAATGTTAACGTGCATATGCAGCAGTGTAATGTGTCTCTCACTGCATTTTAGAAACTCACCTGATCTCCATGGGATTTAAAAACAAGTACTGACACAAGAAGAAGACCTGATGAAACATGCTGATTCATTGGTGAATGTTACTTTGAACTACATAGGATTACAAATGATTTACACAAAGGAACATTCCCAGTCCATGGCAGCATATATGCTCTACCCAATGTCCTCTCATCTTTCCTCTGTGTAACTCTCCATTACCTTCTCCCATCAGTCCTTCAACAGCCTCCTTTTAAACTGGGAGAAAATTCCAGATTCTAGCCAATCTTTGTGTAAAGAAGTGTCATCTCTATTCCTTGCTGGATTTCATGGTGTCATTCTTACACTGGTGATCTCTGGTTATGCTGTTCTATACCTGGGAATATTCTTTGTATCTTTCCTATTAAAACACTTAATAATTTTGAAGATCTTTTATTACGTAACCCCAGCTTTTTCTCAGAGTTGAAATGTTAAAAGAAAACATGAACCTCATGTACATGTACATTTCCATATCATCCACTTTCCAAGATCGCATAGGTTCGTGGTAAATCACTGACTCAGCATTATTGAAGTAATCCAGTTCTCACCCCTTTTTTCCAGTTGGCCTTTATGTAGCTGTAGATGGATTCATGATTGCAAATGAATTCAATAGATGTTTTCATGATTGCAAACCTTTGCATGTTGTTTCCCTTACCTCATGATTTTCTGAACATGTTTAATAGCCACTGCCCCAGGACAGAAGGTAGCAAACACAGCTTTCTTGTCCTAAAGATTCTTTACTGCTACTAACACCTTGACTAAAGTCTGTGATGTTCCACAGTGATGGGGAGTGTGGGGGTGGGGGTTGAATGGCAACTTCAATAATTAATTGCAGGGCTTCAATTACGTCAAACTTCCAGAACTAGGCCAAGAAGATTGAATTAATTGCCCAAAGTTGGGCAGCTGGACTTTGGCATTGGGGTGAAAAAGCACTTGAGATGCACATCCCCTTAAAGAACACTTTGCAGTTTGGCTGAAGGCTTTGTTGTCACTTACATTTGTTATTTTTTGTTATTTAAAAAATAAAGTGTGAAATCAGGCCACACAAGTAGATTCTGTTATGAACAGCTAATTAAGTAATTTATACTCACATACTAATGATTAGTTTTTCAGATAATCCTTGTTTACTGAAAACACTTCTCAGATCAAGTGGTAATGTTAGAAGTAATACGTATTACATTTCTTTATTCTCTCCCTTGTACTGTTGGGAATTTCTTATCACCCGTATTTTTCATATTTGTTTAAAGTGTGGATTGGTAGCAGAAGATCAAAATTTGTCATCTTTGCCACCAGAAATTAAACCACACTCAAACCATATGCTTACCAAATGTTATGCATTCAGTAAACAGTTCAAATGTATAATTTAGGAATGCCTGCTGAAAATTATTTGCCATCACAAATAGTGACTTTTACTGTATTCTTTAGCTTAATTATCTTAGAACAATGATGTTTCTTAAATTAGACCAAATTAGAGTCAATATATTCTTGCATTTATAAACAGCATGTCAAAATAACAAAAAGGATTTTGTTTTGCTTAAAACCTATTTTTTCATGTAAGTTTTTCCCAAAGAGCAGTCAGGGAAAAATACAAATTTGTTCTGCCAAGAGGTTATATAAATTAAAATTTATTTGGTTCACAGGAAAGCACATGGAATGTTAGGTTTCTTGATGTGTTGCCCAGGCTAATAAATATAATGTTTTAAAAATATTTAGTTTAATAGATATGTTGGAGGCAGGAAGTTAGTTTCAACTCTTGTTGGTGGACTTCTTGTATGGGAAAACTTCTTGTATACAAAACTGTATGGAAAAAATTGCTGCTTGTTATAAAAAGCATTATGGAACACATCTGTATTTTAAAAGGAATTATGGAGCATATCTGTAGCGTATTTTAATTAAGAACATGCATAAGAGGAGTTGCAACAGAATATTCATGTGGTAGGGGATTTCTGCCCTGAAAAGTTAGAAAGTCATTCCCAGCTAATTTGACCATATGGCACTCAGTCATGATACTAACATACAGAAGATAAACTTGTTTCTGAATTCAATATGCTTTACGTATCAAAGTTCGGTAATCTGTTATTAAAGTATTCAATATTCTGAACTTAAAGATATATTACCAAAGATCTGTCAGTTAAACAACTCAGTATACTGAAAGCTTGTGATCTAATAACACACTAAAACAATGTTGTGAGTATTTACAGGTGAAAATTTAATGGGTACATTACTGATCCATTTACATTAAAACCAAAAACAGATGACTTCCATCAGTTAAACTTCACAAAATTCTCTAGTGAGTTATCAGTTTGTATGCTTTTGAAAGGCGGTCAAATCTACAAATTCATTACTAAAATTATTCATAAACAAGTTAAAAGCACACTTTCAATGTTTCTTACTCTTTTAAAGAAATAAGTTATCCTCTGCCAGGATTATTGCTATTTATCCCTGCCTCTCCAGTACACCCCCACCCTCCCTACCCCAGCCACTCCACATGCCAAGATCATTTCTTTTCACAACCAAAGTAGATTTTATCAGAGTTTAACTAAAAAGAGAAAAATTTTGACAGCTGTAATTCTGATTTTACATGAAATTGAAATTTTAAAGAAACTTTTTGAAAATAAAAGTTTACCACTCAAAACACTGTTTCTCCTCTATCTGAAGCCTGAAGTTCCATTTCTTGTCTGTGGGAATAAAAGCACTCAGGGAATAAGATGATGCGATTCAGCTTTCCACTCATCAGCGATGTGAACATTCCAACAGTAACACCAAACAATGAGAGATGTGCTCTTTGCATCCTCTAGCCAATGGCCCATTACGTCAGATCATTGCCATATATGGTGCTCTGTTGTGCAGACCTGGAGTGTCTGACTGCAGTTCTCTGATATCCAGAACTAGGAAGCTTATTACTGCTTTTTGGCTCCAGCTGACGTTTAAGCCTCTGTGAAATAATGTGTTTGTCTACCCAGTTCTCAGCCAAGAAGAATGTGCGGAAGGCTTTAGGTTACAGAATTTCCTTCTTGTCATTACTGGAACAGTTATTAATGGTTTTACTGAGTTCTTTTGCGTTTTTTCTTAACCAAAAATGACCCTCTGATGTTTTAACAGAAGATTTATTATAAGGATATGAGTTTAAATTAGTTTTTCTTTAAGTTCATTGTGGTGAGGTAAAAAATCTGGAGATAAATTTATTGTTGTCAAAGTTGAACTGTTGCTTAGGCTTCAAGTGAACTAAGTAATTTCAGAAAGTTTTCAATACTGCATTGGTTGAAAATCTGACACTACATGACTTTAGAGAAAGTAGTGAATGTACTTTAATTGACAAGAAGGCAAGGCTTGAATGCGTGAGTAAGAAAATATTATCTAGAAATACCTCTGACATCATTTTAACCCTCGGGCAAAATGATGTTATGGTGGAAGAAATTCTGGTGTGAGCAATACCTTATGTTCAGTACCTTTCCTGAAATTATTCCCTTGTGTATGGAATGATTTTGTACATTCTGTGGTTTGCTGCAGCTGAGCTTGTAAAAAGGTCAATTAAGGGGATCGTGTGCTTAGTTTATGTTTATTCTTTCACTTTCCACTGAATGTTTATTTAGTGCTGGAAGTAGAAAAGTGGAAGTTTAAAAGATGTGCAGAAATATTTATAAGAAAAATAGATTCTGGGGAAGTTGAATTGGTGAGAAGAGGATACAATGGCATAATGAGCAAGGGAAAACTTGAGTTCCCCTGTTGGGAGTGTGCTGCTTGTAGTACAGACATATTTTGGGTGACCAGGGCAAGTTATTATTGTTAGTCAAGTCTCTTGGTTATGTTTCTGCAAAAACTTCACTTAAAAAGGCAGATAGCAATTCCATTCATGAACATTTTACTGTGTATTGGACGAGCATGTCCATAAATATGAAGGGAATGGAGGGACATGGATGATACACAGGAGGAGGACATTTAGTATTAATGGGAATCAAGATTGGCACAACATCGTGGGCCAAATGCCTTGTACAGTGCTATACTGTTCTTTGTTCTATATGTTTCCTGTATGGCGATATCAGCTTTGTAAAATCTCTGTTTACCATGCCTCGCATGAATTTTCCACAAGACTTCATAGATAAGAATGGATGCTTGAAATTTGCTTTCCAAAGTCGATGTGGAAGTTGGCTTCTGCTGAATTAAATAGCATTACACCTACATATTGCAGTATTTTTTTATCGAGGTAAGCAATCATTTCAGTTTCGGCTCTAATCTTGAGGAAATTGAAGAATTACTTTTAAGGGACTCAGAAAATGAAGAGTGTTTGGAAGTGCCAAACTTTCTTTTACAGTGTCAGAACAACAATCAGTGGAGGCATAACAGAATCAATGAAGGTTTACAAATTGCAGCAAAGTAGCAACATCATCAGCATAGTCATGAGAGGCATAATATAGTGGCTACACAATAGACTGGAGATGCTGGAATCTGGAGCAACACACAATGCACTAGAGGAACTCACCAGCTATGGAGAGAAATGGACAGTCAATGTTTTGGGTTGAGACTCTTAATCTGGATTGAAAGATAGAGGGGTGATGGCCAGTATGAAAAGGTGGAGGGAAGGGGGGGGGGGGGAGCAAGAGCTGGCAGGTGATTGGTGGATCCAGGTGAGGAAGGGTGATAGGCAGATGAGGGAGGGGGAAGACTAGGAATGGTGTCAGAAGCTGTGAGGTGATAGATTTAAGTGACAAAGGGCTGAAAATAATGGAATCTAACAAGAGGAAGGTGGAGTATTGAATAAAGGGAGGGAGATGGGGAGTGGAAACAGTGGGAGGAGTCTGTGAGTGATGGGCAGATATAGAGTGGGGGGGGGGGGAGGGAAAGCAATAGGGTCCACCAGGTTTCCTCTGAAAGGATATTTCTTTTGAACTATCAAGATGGAGCAGCCAGTATAATTTTGATCATTTCAGTAAGGATGTATGACAATGGAGAGTAATCTATTTTTCCTTCTAGATTATGTGAATTCCAAAAAGAAGACATATGCAAGGACTTAGAATAAATTGATGCCTCTTAAAATGTTGTATGATATGGAACAGTGCTATTGCAGGAAATGAATTTTTTGGTGCCTGTCAATTCTTGGCATGACTAACACTGAAGACTATTATAATCAAAACAAAACTGCAGATGCTGGAACTCTGAAATTAAAACAGAAAATTCTGGAAACACTCAGATGAGGTAGCACCAGTGGAAAGATAAACAATTAATGTTTCAAGTCTGAAATCCTTTATCAGAACTGAGAAAGACAAAAACATGGTGGTATAAGTAGCAGAGAAGGTAGGGCAGGGCAGTGGATGGACAAAGGGAATTTCTCTTACTGGGTGAAACACTGCGGCCCTTTACAGGGCAATTAAACTCTTTATCTCTATAATTTGTTGATATTATTGTAAAGACTATGTAAAGTTGTATCATCTAGTCTACTAGGATAATGCAGCTTAACTGCCTTTAACATCTACATTGTCATCCTATGAGAGAGATTCCCTTTGTTCCACTCTTTGCCCTCCTCCACCTTCTCTGCGAACTAGATTAACTCTTTCTTTCCTTCTCAGTTCTGATGAAGGGTCCTCGACCTGAAACATTAACTGCTTCACTTTCTACAGGTGCTGTTTGATCTGTTGGGTTTTTCCAGCATTTTTTTGTTTTAACTACACAAGACTTAAGTCTAGAAAAAGTATAAATTTGTAAATGTACTATAGATTTCAACAAAATTAGCAATATTACCATTCTTACCAATACAGTTTTCAGTACATTTGATGTAAAGCCTTGATAACAAGCTCAGGTAAGGTGTTTCACCAGTACTTTTTTTCATAAATCCTGAGGTATGGGGAGAGACAATTAATTTGTTTTACATTTCTTAACAAATAAATACTAGTGTTTTTGTTTGAACATTGGAGAGTCAAAATTTGAATCAGCTCCCAATGGGAACATTTAAGTTTCCATTTGTTTTGTTTAAAATGATTCTTTGTATATTATATACTAATGGGATGATGTACAGAACTGGTAATGGATATATTTTGCTCCCTTATGAATTTATTTCTCCCTGGTGTCATAAAGTGACTGTTCTTCAGTATTACACAAAAGATTTTGGACCTTAAAGGCTGTAAAACTTTTTTTCAGCAAAACGTTAAATTGCTGTGCACATTGGTGAAGAAACTGTACAATTTGTACATCAAGATTTATGTGGTCTAAAATTGCTGTGTTCTTGGTTAATTGCCAGGATTGTTGTAGATGGGGCTTCTAGACACTCATCTGCATTGCCTCAATTTCCATTCTAAGTTTGCAGGTGACTGTTATTTTCAGGTATGCTATTTGTATGATTGCTGAGATGTCACAATGCAGTGATTCTGAGTTGTAGTTTTCCAAGTGGCAGTTGATTGGTATGTGATCAATTACCAATGAGAAAACTACATTTCAGAGAACTGCACCTCTAGTATATTTTCTCTTGTATCTGATCATAGTGCATATTTTCTGGAAAATGATAATTTTGCCTTTTTCATTCAGATTGAGGTGTGATCAATATCCATTAGAACTACTGACTTCATTATTAATGGCATTTTGAGCATTAAAATAAAAGTAGATATGTCATCTGCCACAATGTTGTTACAGGCTCGAAACAATAGTAAGGAGAATAGGTTTATGAAGTTTGCCTTGCAACTTTATAATCTTGTACATAAAACAAAAACATATTCATCAAATGGCTTTTGGCAGTGCCACAAGCAGGCCTCCATTCTCTGCATGTTCTTCACCCTTATGGCTTATCTAATTTCAATAGCTTCTTTGTGATTAAAGTATTTGAACTTTGGTAACATTATTTCCTTTTTGTTTTACTATGTCATGCTCAGCACAAAAAAACAGCTAAAACCAAAGATGGCAGATAAAGTATAAGCTAAGCATATGTTCAGTACCACCATTAAAGAAAAATAAATGATTTGTATGACATTGAAATGGCTTCTGGGATGAATGAACTTTTATGCTTTAGTAAACTCCATGCTTAATATGTCCATTCAATCCAAAGAAGCAAGCAAAAATAACATGATGAACTACAAAGTTAATGAGTTGTTTTTGGATTATTGTCCCCTGTTTAGGTTACCAAGGCACTGGGTAACAATAAAGCTTAGGACACAGCACAGTAAAATAATACAAGGCTCGGCCCTGGTGTCAGTTATCTATGTTATTAGAAAAAAATAGATGGAGCACAGGAAGGAGATTGAGAACCTAGTGGCGTGTTGTCATGACAACAACCTCTCTCTAAGTCAGCAAAACAAAAGAGATAGCCATTGACTTCAGAAAGTGGGATACAGTACATGCCCCTCTATGTATCAATTGTGCTGAGCTGGAGATGGTTGAGAGCTTCAAGTGTGAATATCACCAACATTTTTTTCATGATATTTACACACAAGAACTTGATGCTATGACCAAGAGAGAGCATCAGCGCCTCTACTTCTTCAGAAGGCTAAGGAAATTTGGCATGTCCCTCATGACCTTCACAAATTTTCACAGACACACCACAGGAAGCATCCCATCTGAATGCTTCACAAATTGGTATGGCAAGTGTTGTGTTCAAGACTGCAAGAAATTGCAGAGTTGTGAATGCAACCAAGTTGATCTAGTCTCCAGGAAAGCAGCCAACATAATCAAGGACCCATCCCAATCATTCTCTCTTCCA
>JAUZTB010000087.1:96756294-96769552 GCA_034780895.1 Rhynchobatus australiae | reverse complement strand
GTTGAAGATAATGACATCTGAAATTACCAGAAGAGAGAAAAGATAGTCCTGATGGCTAGAAGTATGAGCCATAAGACTGAAATAGCAGATTAGCTGAAATTATTGCAAATCATTGTTGCATCTGAAAGGTTGTAAAATCCCTGGTCAAAAGGTAAGGTGCTGTTTCTCAGTTTTGCATTGGGCTTCATTAGCACAGTGCATGAGGTCAAAGACAGAAGTCAGATTGGGATGGAAAATTAAAGTTACAGGCAACTGGAAGCTTGGGTCGTGCACTTAGCAGAATACCGCTCAGTTTGTTTTTGATTTCTTCTCTAAAGGAGACCACATTGTGAATACAGAATGTATGACACCATATTGGAGGAAATACAAGCAAATTTCCACTTCACCTGGGTCCCTGGATAGAAAGGGACAAGTGTCAGCAGATATGCGGGAAGGTGCCATGAAAAGGGAAGCGGCTCATATGGGAAATAGTGAACCAGAGCTTCCAGGAGGGAATAATCTTTTGTAGTATTAGATATTTCATTGTATTGCCACCTGCAGCCACATCTTCTCCACTCATTTTGGTTTTCTGAAGAACTGTTCCCACCGGGGTGCTGTAATTCATTTATCCAGTCATTATTTTTGCACTTCTCTCTTATGTTAATTTCAGATATTATTCATCTTCTGCTGCAACCTTTCCTCCCCACCCCAGCCTTTAACACTCTTTTTAAGATGGCTCTATCACCACTTTTGCCAACCAATTTTTCTTGTCCTCCACCCTATCCCAGACCTTCCATTTTATTCCTTCCACAACTCTCTCGAATGAATGGTCATCAACCTAAAATGTTATTTCTGTTCTTTCCATGGATGCTGTGTGATTTATCATTTCTCCCAAGTTACCACCAACTGCCTACCATGTTAAACTCCAGCCAAATATTGAAGGGTTACAACTTCTACTTACCATTAAATCTAAAAAAAACACATGATAGGTCTTTTTAACTTTGCCACACACAGCAACTAGTTGCTGTGCGCCTGGGAGAGAAAGGGAGAATAAGTAACTGGGGGAATGTTTTTGAATTTACCTTTTTTTCTGGGAGACCACTAATGACTAGTTTTTCTCATTTTATTCTGTGTTATATGCTGTAGATACTGGCAGTGTAAAGCCTCCCAGTTTCCAGAGCTGTCCAATGTTGGATGTGTTATATAGTCTGTGGTTGAAAACTTGTCTGCCACTTCCTGCATGGTTGCCTTATATGGGCAATTTATGTTCTTGTCCATTTAAATTAAGTTGCTTTACATGAGATCATTTCCTTTCCTTGTAGAGAAACTATTAGCTGACTGGTTATTTTCCTATTTAATATTTGTTTCAGGAAGGTAAAAATGGTGTAATGTATGTACAGCTTTTTCCTTTCACTTTACTGCTCCCTCAGGGAAACCACAAATAGGAATGTTTTGAAAACCTTGGAGCTTCTAGATACTGTGGAAATGCAGATAAACATGTTCTACAAGTTGGGACAGACTTGAATTTTGTTGCATAAACACCAGAAGCAATTTTTTTTTGAAATCATTGAATGTGTAATTCACAAAAGCTATACAATGGAGTGTTACTTTATTACAAAAGATTACTTTCACAAAAGACTTTAAAAGGAGATGCTGAAAATCCGAAATAAAAACAGAAAATGTTGCAAACATTCAGGAGGCAGGCAGCATCTGTGGGAAAATAAGGAAATGTAACGTTTCAGGTTGAAGGCTCTTCATCAGAACCGGGAAAGTGAGCAAACTAATTAGTTTTAAGTTACAGAGAGGATGAGAAAGGGATGGATAGAACAAAAGGGATACATTTGATAGGGTGAAGCCAGTGTTGATGAGCTGAGGAAATGAGAGGGAGGAAGAGGAAACAAAGAGACACATTAAAGCTGTGAAATGCAGGTCAGAGCTGCAACTGAAACTTATAGCTAGAAGTATCTGTAGAGAAAGAAAATTAAAGTTAATATTATGGATGGATACCTTTGCAGCAGAACTGCCTGGAAAACTCCTCTGTTTTATCAGCGTTCTGAAGGGACCATTCCCTTTGCAGTTCCCTGGTTCGCTCATCTATCTCCTCCAACTACACTCCTCGTCATGACACCTTCCCACGCAATGCAGGAGATAAAACATCAGCTCTTACATTCTATTCCCTTCCTATCATTCACAGACCCAAGCGTTCCTTTGAGGTGAAACAGCAATTCACTTAATCTCTTTACAAACTAGTGTGTTTCATTTTGCTCAACTGTGGTCTCCTCTACATTGGAGAAAATAAATGGAAATTTGTTAAGTGCTTGGAGCACCTCCATTCAGTGCACAGGGCGGTACAGCAATGCAGCTTGTAGAGTCGCTGCCTTACAGCTCCGGTGACCCAGGTTTGATCCTGACTTGGGGTGCTGCCTGTGTGGAGTTTGCACGTTCTCCATGTGACCACATTTGTTTCCCCTGCCTTCTCCAGTTTCCTCCCACATGCCAGTTTAGTAGGTTAAGGCCACTCTAAGTTGCCACTAGTGTGTAGGTCAGTGGTAGAATCTGCAGAGAGTTGTTTGAAATGTGGGAAGAATTAAAAAATGAGATTAATGCAGGATTAGTGTAAATGGGTGGTTGATGGTCAGCATGGGACTGATGGGCAAAAAGGCCTGTTTCCGCCTGTTATAAGGTTATACAGTCATTCCACATACCCATCACCCTCTGTGTGGAAAAACTTGCCCCTCAGGTCACTTTTAAATTTTTCCCCTCTCACCTTATTTCTATGCCCTCTAGTTTTTGACTTTTCTAACCTGGGAAAAGACTGTGACTATTCACCTTATCTATGCCTCTCATGATTTTATATACCTCCATAAGGTCACCCCCTTAGTCTCCTACACTCCAGAGAAAAAATTCCCCGGCCTATCCAGTCTCTCCCTATAACTCAAGCCCTCCAGTCCCAACAACATCACAACATCCTTGTGAATCTATTCTGCGCCCTTTCCAGGCTAATGATATCTTTCCTATAACTAGGTGACCAGAACTGCACATGAAATTTCAACTTACCAATTTCTTGTACAATTGTAACATGATGTCCCAACTCTCATACTTGCCCTGTACCAAATGAAGGTAAGTGTGCCACAGGTCGCCTTAACCTGTCTACCTGTATCACCACTTTCAGGGCAGTAAGTACTTGTACCCCTGGTTCTCTCTCTTCTGCAACACTCTCTCCTGGGCCCTGTCTTTTACTGTGCAAGCCCTGCCTTGGTTTAACTTATGAAAATGCAACACCTCTCTAAGCTAAATTCCATCTGTTATTCCTTGGCCCATTTTCCCAGTTGTTCTAGATCTTGTATCTTTAAGTAACCTTCTTCACAGTCCACTATATCACCAATTTTGGTGCCATCTGCAAACTTACTAACCCTGCCAACTAAATTCTCATGCAAATTGTTAATATAGATGGTGAACGGCAGTGGACCCAGCACCGATCCCTTTGGCATACTGTTGGTCACAGGCCTCCAATCTGAAAAGCAACCCTGCACTCCCACCCTCTGACTCCTCCTACTAATTGTATTCAGTTGGCTAGCTCCTCCTGGATCCAATGTGATTTAGCTTTTGGGACCAGCCTACTCTGTGGGATCTTGTCAAAGGCCTTGGATATTTCTATGACTCTATGGCTTTGACGTTGGGATGACCTTGAGCTTCCAGTTGCCTGTCTCATAAATATTCCATCTCATTCCCACTTTTAACTATTTGTCTGTGACCTCCTGCCCTTTTCTGGAAGGCCCAACTTCAGCTGAAGGAGTAGCACCTCATCTTCAGTCTGAGCATTTTGCAGCCTTCAGGAATAAGCAATGAAATCAATTCATCTTCATTGTTTGTATCAGAACAGGCCAGATCTGCTGCAAAGTTATTCATCTTTAATATTAACTCAGTTTTTCGCTCTTGACCGATGCTGTCTGATCTGCTGGACATTTCCAACATTGTCCTTTCGGTTTCAGGTTTTTTTCAACAATTCTGTCATTCATTTCACAGCTTTAACGTTTACCTAACTGCCATCATTAACCAGACTGCTTCCTAAACAATTGGATCAGCTCAGCAACCTTGGCCTTGTCCTTACAGTGATATTTTCTTTTTGCCCTATTCAGCCCTCTCCAAACCTCTCTGTAACTTAAATCTAGCTTGTTTTCTCACTTTTCCTGAGTCTCCATACTGAAACATCTGTTTCTCTATCCACAGATGCTTTGTGACGTGATGTGTTTGTAGTATTTTCTGTTTTTATTACTCTGTGTAATCACTGTTGTCATGTGAGAAATGTACAGTCAGTTTACATATAGTAGTTAGTGTTGATTAAATCATAGCAAATTTTTATGTTTAGCATGTAACTTGTTTAACGTTAACTTCTGTAATCTGTTTGAGGTAGGAAAGTGTGATGTGCTGCTGAATGTATGCAAACAGATAAGGGCAGATTCATTGAGTAGGCAAAAATGGTGGAAGTGGAGCATACTGTGAGAAGTGTGAGCTATAATTTTTCAGGAAAAGTAGAAAATTATACATAGAAGTGGTGAGAAATTGGTAGGTATGTGTGCACATAGGATTTGTGTTGGATCATGAAATGGGGTGAAAGGAGTGAGGTCTGGTAAGCAGAGTATAACGAACCAGGCTATGAGAAAAGATCAGCTGCCAATGTAAACGGGAATCCAAAACTGTTATATAAATAGTACGTATAAATAGACATATAAATAGTAAAGGATAGTACGCAGAGGAATGGGGCCTATTATGGACAAAAATGGGAACATACACATGGTTGATGAGAACATGGAAGAGAGTGCTTCCAGAGTAATAAAGAAGGAGCAGAGGGTTGAGACACTGAATATAATAAGAATTGATAGTACAGAGGTATGAGAACTGTTGGTTGAATTTAAAGTAGGTTAGGATCTGGACAGGATGCATTGTAGGTTTTTGAAGAAAATACAGGAGGAAATCATGGGGCCACTAACTGTAATCTTCCAGTGTTCTTTGGATATAGAATTGAAATCAGAAGTTTGGAGAATAGTAGGTATTACTCCATTGTTGAAAAAAGGAAGCAAGGATAAGCTTGGGAATCACAGGCCAGTCTGTTTGACCTCCATAATCGGAATGCATTTAGAAACATCGATCCTGGACAACATTAATTGTCACCTGGGGGATAATGATTAATGAAGGCAAGCCAACACAGATTTGTTAGAGGCAAAATTAGTTTTCTGATGAAGTCATAGAGATGATGTAGTGTACGTGGACTTCCAGAAAGTGTGAAAACAGAATCATGGTGATTGATTGCTTTTTGGATTGGGGAAAGTGAATAGTGGCATTCTCTGGGGATTGGTGTTGAGGTTAATGCTGCATTTGAATACCTGGACTTGGTGGTTCAAGCCATAGTTTCTAAATTCGGTGTTGTTGTGAACCATGAAGAGTGTAGTGATAGTTTGCCAAAGATATAAACAGACTGGTGGTATAGGGTGATGAATAGCAGATGAATTGATGCAGAGAAATGTGGTCTGTTGTATTTTGCTAGGAAGAATGAGGAAAGGCAAAAGAGAATAAAGGATGCTGGTCTAAAAGAGGTGCAGGAGTAGAGGGACCTGGGGGTATGAAGACACAGGACATTGAAAGTGGCATGGGCTCCCACTATCTGCTCTGTCCAAACACATTAAAAAAAAAAGGAGTTAATAAGGCAGACACAATTTTGGGCTTTATCACTGGAATGGAAAAGTATTGCTGAACCTTTATAAAACACTATATTGATTTCAATTTTGGTTGCCATATTATGTGAGGAATGTTGAAGCATAGGAGAACGTTCAGAAAAGATATACTAGCTCCTGGGATGAAACCGAGAGGTTGGAGAGACAGGAATTGTTTTTGGAGAAAATAGTGTTATGCTGACCGCTACACTACCATGGGACGTCAAGGACTGGAGGTCACCAATATAAAACAGGGTGAAATGATTGAAAAGGACTCAGGAAAGACTTTTTTTAAATGGTGTGTGGTTGGACTGTGGAATGCACTGTGTGCAGGTGTGATGAAGAGAGGTTCCATTAGATTTTGAAGATGGAATTGGATAAATATTTGATGAAGAAAAATTTGTAGAGCTAAGGAGAGAGGATTGGAGGTTGGAACTGGAAAGTTACTCTGGTAGAGAACTGCATGTTTGAGAGGGGGACAGCCTCCTGTGCTGTAACTATTCTCTCATTCTGTGAAATGCAATTGGATGTTGCAGTATTATCTTTGGTAGAATTTGTGAGATTGTACAGGGCTTTTGCAAGTTTATACCTTGAGCAGTCTGCGCAGTTTTGGTCTTCACACCAAGAGAAAGAAATGCTTTCCTTGGGATCAGTACACTGCAGGTCCTGCCCAGTTTACAAACATCTGACTTGTATACAGCCTATACGTTTGAATAAGTATTTGGGACACCAGTGGGATGAATTTGCTGGCTGCTGCAGGGCTGCAGGCATCTTCTGCCATATGGGAACTCAGTCACATTTCCAACCTGCAAACTGTTCAGGTTACACACAGCTCACAGGAACAGAACCCTGCCATAACCTGGGGTGGACCTGTGTAGATACCCCAGATTAATTTCTGAGATGAGGAAGATTATTCAATGAGGAGACATGGAGCAGCATTGGTAAATGCAAGACTTTGAAAGGATAAATATTGAACAGATTGAGTCATGGAAGATTCTGACTGGGTTGATGCTAAGAAGCTTGTTCTTCTGATTGGGAAGCCTACAACCAAGGGATGTAGTCTCAGAATGAGGAAAAGAATTCTTCACTCAGAGTTGTAAACATTTTTAAATTTCTAGCCCAGTGGACTATTTATTTCAGTCATTGAGTACATTCAAGGCTCAGAGTGAGAGGTTTGGCCACAATGGGATTTGAAGTATATGGGGATCATATGGAAAAGTGGAATTGAGATTAGCCATGATAGTATTGAATGAAAGAGTAGAGTTCTTTGAATTTTTTTCTTTTAATAATGAAAAGGGGGTTAAAAAACAAGATTTGATATTTAAGTAAGGTAAGCTTCTAAGGGATGAGACAATGTGACCATACAGAACTGGGCTGAGTTGTTAACTTGTAAATCTATACACAGTGGAAAGTATTGAAAGAAGTATTTGGTAACATACAAAACCAGTACATGCTCCGAAAAGGTCCACTTATGGGCAACACAGTCAGCAAGTGACATATTATACCAAAAGAAATGGCTTGCATAAATGCAAACAAAAACCCAAAAGGCTGGAAGAGGAATTAAAAGAAATAGAGAGACACAAAGGAAGCATTAGCAGGACTGAGAGTGAATATAAGAAAATATTGCAAGGAATATCAAAGTGAACCATAAAAATTTTGATGAGAGGAGATTGGTGAATGTGGGCGTGTCAATTAAAAACTAACACAATGATATTGTAATCAAAAATAAGGAAATAGCAAACATGTAGTATAAACTCTGTATGCTCAGTATCTACACAGTATATTTTAAATTTTAATTACAGCGTGGTAACAGGCCCTTCTGGCCCAGCGAGTCCACGCTGCCCATTTTAACCTACCCGTACGTCTCTTTTAGAATGTGGGAGGAAACCGGAGCACCCAGAGGAAACCCATGCAGACACGGGAGAACGTACAAGCTCCTTACAGACAGTGATAGGAATCAAACCCCGATCGCTGGTGCTGTAATAGCATCGCGCTAACTGCTACGCTACCGTGCCGCATTTTATTTAAGAAAATAAAATGCCACTTCTACTGCAAAAACTAAAATAGTAATTTGATAAGGCCTGGAGTGACCAATATACCAAACTTTGTACCATCTAAATGTGTTTTTATTGATCTTGATCTCCTTTCTTTATTGTTCCAGTGCTGTCCTGGCTGGCCTTACATATTTTAATGTTTCCTTGTGACACTGGAGGAGATCATTCAGCCCATTGAGCCAATGCTAGCTCTCAGAACACATCCATCAGTCCCCAATGCCCCCGTATAACCTCCTTGCAACCTATTCTTACTTGCGTTCTCTCTTTCATCCTGGATATACTTTATTCATGAACTAAATTCATCAAAAACTCTACTGTTAGTATTTTAACTTTCATGAGTCCCATTCCAATTTGCTCATGCTTGTTGACATATGTTGACTCCCAGTCCACCAGTTCTTTGGTTTTAAAATTCTCATCCTGTATACAGTTACTTAATGCCCTTGTTCCCCCTTATCTCTGTTACTTAGATCCCTCTGAGATTTGCATTCCTTCAGACTGGAGTTCTTGCATTTGGTTAGTTGTGCCCTTGGCCATCTAAGCTCAACAAACTGAATTTTTTTCCATAAACCTCTCCAAGTCTGCTTCTTTCTTTGAAGCCTCTTCTAATGTCTCCCTTTTTTGGCTTGGTCAGTTTTTTACTGATAGTATTGCAGTGAAGCACTTGAAATATTTGCGATGTTAAGGTGGTGCATATTTCATGTGTTGATGGAAATGACTGAATTCTTAATAGAACATGATGCTTCTTGAGCTATTGGGAAATATCATATCTTGCAAAGTAATGAGTTAGAATTAAATTGTGTATGTTCAAGTTCATATAAGTATTTAGGAGTTCCATTTAATTATGTGTGAAAGAGTGAGCAAAAGTTGCTCAATCCTACTTCAAAATTTCAGATGTGTTTAAGTCAGTAGTGGCATGGTGGTTAAGCTACAGGGCCACTTATCCAGAGGATTGAATGATGATCCTGAGACACAATATCAAATTCCACCAAAACATCGATGAAATTTATATCTAGTCAGTTAAATAATCTTGGATTAAATGTAAAAAGAAATAAAACTGGTATTTCTTGGTGACCATGTCACTTAGTAGATAGCCATTAAGTTCAATAGCATCTCCTGGACTCTTTTTAGCACATGGAAAAATCAGAGCAGCTGGCACATCATGTTGCTGGATCAGAATTCCAACCTCCAAAGACCGGCCTTCTCAAAGGTATTATGTGCAATTAAATATGGGCAATAAATGCTTGCCTTTCCCTGGAAGAATTTAATAGTTGCATTGTTGTTAATTTTTTGCACAGAAGAAATTTCTTCCTTGGAGCTGGTTTTATCAGGATAATTAACAAATTTCAGTAGCTAATTATTTAACAGCCATATCTAATATAGCATGAAAGTTGTGTGGTCCCTTGGGTGTTTGCAGAGTTCTTAACAAAGGGGCTCCCTGATTTTACTTTCAGCAGGAAATTAATTTTATTTCCAGCAGGAAATTAATTTTACTTCCTTCACATGAATGTAGTCAGAAACATAAATTCCATTGTATGTATTCTGAAAGAGCTCTGATCAGTTGTATTGACAGGACAACTGTGGATCAAACCTCAAAAACAAAATTGTCTTGTGAGACCTGCATTTGGTCCTGCCATATCTAATCATAATATGCACAAACATTTTATGTAATTTAGCACGCAAACTGAAGCCGAAACAGTGGGATGTTCTGCAAAATCAAAATTTGCTTTGTAGGAATACTCTAACATGGCATACTTCTGGTTGCTTGGATTAATTAGTCAAAATTAAATTCTTTGTTTGGAATCACTCTTTTATCTTAAGGTTGTGTTTGGCAACATTCAGCTCATTTTCACATTGAACAACTTTTCGTTCAACTGCATTCACCTTCTCCCGATTAAAAATGTAGATATAAGAATGTGCATGTGCCAACCAACATTTTTTTTGGAATGTGTGGAACAGTTTTAATTTTAGTCTTATTTCGGAGTCCACCCTCAACTGACAGTACATCAATGACCAAATTGGTGGTGCTTCCTGCACTCATACAGAAATCGAGAACCCTGCTCTCACCTTCACATGTCCATCTCTGACTCTACCTTTCCCCTTTTGGATTTCTCAGTCTCTATCTCATGAGATAGGCTAGCGACAACATCCATTATGTACCTACATCCAAACCCATCATGGCGATACTTGATTGTGTTCATGTATGCAGCATGGTAGTGTAGCGGTTAGTGTAACATTATTACAGTGTCAGTGACCGAGGTTCAATTCCTGCTGATGACTGTCAGGAGTTTGTACGTTCTCCCCTTGTCTGTGTGGGTTTCCTCCAGGTGCTTCGGTTTCCTCCCACATTCCAAAGACGTACAGGTTAGGAGCTGTGGGCATGCTATGTTG
This sequence comes from Rhynchobatus australiae, assembly GCA_034780895.1. NCBI lineage: Eukaryota > Metazoa > Chordata > Chondrichthyes > Rhinopristiformes > Rhynchobatidae > Rhynchobatus > Rhynchobatus australiae. The sequence goes on along the minus strand of JAUZTB010000087.1, from coordinate 96,759,420 downwards.
CGGCCAGAAGAGTGGCAACACTTACGGACTGCCCCCAACACATTCTCAGTAACTCAAAAAGATGCATTTCACTGTGTGTTTCGATGTACATGTGACTAACATGTAATCAGTTAATCTCATGTTGAAATCTAATTTGAAATATTTCATTGAATGACATTTGTTATATTGGCTTTATTGAATAGTATTTGTTTTTTTTAACTGGGTATTTTCCTGGAAAATCATACAGTATTAAAATGCTTCTATTTAGAAGTAAAGATGATAATATTTAGGTGGCTCACCCATGAAGCTGTGAGTCCATATTCTGTAACTTATCTTAATATTTGTGCTTTTGTTAGTATTGATTATTAATGAGTTGTATGTTTGTTTGGTTTTAAATCCAATAAAAATGTACCATTGAGGCTTCTTAGAAAAAAGTGTTCTTGTGGAATCTGAAGAGAAGGTTACATGCGTGGCAGGTTGTCTAGAGGGTGAATATCTTGTCATGTGAGTTTAATTCTTCAATATGTGAGGAGGTATTTTCATTCAAAGAAGTAAAATCACTCAGGGATTAGGTATTTTGGTGGAAGAATTCTGGATTTATTTGGATTTGAAACTGCATTAAGTTTGGGTGTGACCCTCTTGATATATGAAATAATCTCTCAGAGTCACATTAAATTGAACTCTCATGACTCACCTTTTTCTTGGTAATTTATTATAAACACAGTTAATTGAAAGCTTTGTTAATACTTGCCCAAAAATGTGGCAACGTAACATGATGAAACTCTCATCTTCGCAGAAAAATACTGACATTTTGTTCACAAGAAATTATTCTTTTGAAAATCAAAATTGAAAACCTGTTGAGATAGAAATCATTGTATAATTATTCAATAATTCCAACAAATATCTGAAGTTTTTCCAGTTCTGGGCATCCCATTTAAGTTTTGTTAATGTATAAATTTTGAGTAAGGTGATGCAGTTGTAGAAATTTCCTGCACTTTTGGCTGATTTTGTCTCAGCTGCTTGATTAAAAAAAACTATTCAAACAAATTCTACTGTTGAACTTTGTTCTGTGGCTTTTTAAGCAATGGCACTTCGTGTGCATATCCAGGTACTTTTGAAATGCATTGAAAATTTCTGGCTCCATTATCCTCTTGGAGAGTGTGTCAGCATCCTCTGGGAGAGAATTCTTGAATTCTTCTACTGGGTACCTTAATGGTATTGTCCCCTGTTACAGACCATTCTCTTAAGGGAAGTTATTCCTTCCTATTCATGTTCTCTTGGCCCTTCGTATATTTACATGGCTCAATTAAATCTCCCTTTGGCCTCCTCTATTCCCAAGAAAACAATCCCCATCTATCCAATCTATCCTCATAACTAAAAATCTCCATTCCTGGCAACCTCCTCCTAAATCTCATCTGTACTCTCACTCGTGCAGTCACTTCCTTCCTACAATGTGGTGGCCAGAATTCATTACCCTAGCTGTGGCCTGCCATATTTTTATGCAGTTCCAGCATAACCTCTATGCTCTTAAAGTATACAGTTTGCTTTCTTAACAACCTTATTTACTTGCACTGCTGTTTTCAGTATTCTTTACACCCGGGACTCCAAGATCACTCTGTCCCTCCATATTTCTGTCAGTAACTTTTTATTGTGTATTCCCTTGTTTGCCTTTCCTAGGTGTATTACTTCAGACTTGTGCCAATTTACATTCCATTCATAACTATTATGGGCACCAGTCCATCAGTATTTTCTTCCAGACATCAGCTTTTTTTTAAACTATCAAACCCACTTGTCAATTTTTGCACCATTTGAAAACATCAATTGCATCCCCATGATTATTTCTAAATCATTGATAAATACAAAGAGCAGGGACCCTAGTGCTGAGACCTCCAGAACCCTATTGCTTTTGATGGCAATAATGTCTATAGACATTATCTTTGGTTCCTTGTTAATTTTTGATCTAGCTTGTCACTTACTGTTTATACCATAGCATTTACTTTATTGTCCTGTCTGCCATGTGGGATCTTGTTAAAAGTCCTTGCTCAGTTTTGTATGTTGTTTACCTAGTGGCATTGTGCAAGTTTCTAAAAATTTTGAGTGTTGGAAAGCGCATATTCATCTACAAAATCTCTTTTGTATCACTCCCTTTTTAAAGGTATTCAGCATTCCACGTCCACTGCTGTATCTGGTAGGATCCCCTAACAACCTTTGGTATAAAAAGGGTTTGACAAATCTCACCTAATTTTATGTAGTGGTGATCTTAAGTCAATTGACCCACTGATCAATGGAAGATGCTTTATCCAACATTACATGTGTCAGTTCTGCAAAGCAAAGACTATGGCAATGCTGGTTAGTTATGTAAAAGTCCAAGCACCCTAATATTAAGTGTTTGCTTTAATAACTCATATCTTGTTAAACAAAAGTAAAGATTAGTTGTACTTCAGTAAAACCTAAAGTGGATGTGTTTTTGGTTGTACTTTCATGTGCACTCCACCAATCTTTCCAAAAGCAGACTGAGAAACACTTAGTGGACCCTGGCCAGATCAGTGTCTCACTGACCTACAGCACATTTTGTTGATGGTTCCAAGTTGTGCCCCATAATCAGCACCTCCTGTTAGCTTCATGTTATTTGATGCTACATGATTCTATATGGAAGCTTCACCAAATTAATGTTTTAATTTTCCACATTGATAATGGTAATAGGAAAACTAATGACTGCCTGACAACAACAAAACAATCTGCATGAATTGATCATATTTTATTGGGAATAATTTCTAATTTTGCAATATTTTTATAATCTTTTTGAACATGCAGATTCAGTACAAGGAAATTGAGCCAATAAGTACAAGTTATTTCCAAAAATAGCCCTGAAATGTGGAGCATGGGGTATCTTGGTGAAATATAGCCAGTTTCTGATTTTAAATAGGAAGTTATTATTTGTGGCCCATGACAACTGTTAGTGGACAATTACTCTCATTATTTTTGGGCACATTTATGTATATTGTAATCTTTATAGGGTAATATTATGTTAGGTTTTTACTGTTTGAAATTCCCTTTTGCACAAGAAATTTGTGTTCTTGGGAGGTCTGTACAAGAAATCTAATTGGAGCAATTGCATAAATGAAAGTTTTAGTTCCTCTTCAGAGA
>JAUZTB010000087.1:96720468-96735707 GCA_034780895.1 Rhynchobatus australiae | reverse complement strand
ACTGATTCTCAATCACCCATGCACACTATGCCTCTGCCATTTTATTCTCCCTGTGCTGCCATCAACAGTGAAGACATCTTGCTGGAATTATGAGGATGCTGGTGGGACAGCATCTGAAATTTTGTGGACAGATCTGGTCTCCCTGAGAAATATATTTGTGAGAGAGAGAAAGAGTGAAACAAAGGTTCACCAGATGGATTCCTGTGATGGGGGGGGGGGGGGCTGTAGGGGAAGGTTATCCTTTGAGATGAGATTAAGCAGACTGGCCCTAAAATCTAAAGTTAAGAAGAAAGAGACGTGGTCTCACTGAAACATATAAAATTCTTATGGGGCTTGACAAGTAGATGCAGGGAAGGTATCTCTCCCAGCAGGAGTGTTCTCAACTGGGAATCACAGTCTGAAGATAAAGGGTCAGCTATTCAGGACAGAGATGAAAGAAAATGTCTTTACCCAGAGAGTAATAAATCTTCAGAAGTCTCTACCCCAGATGGTTATGGAGGCTGAGCTGTTGTATCTGCTGAAGACCGAGGTTGATAGATATTTGGATATGAAGGGAATCAAGGAATATGGGGTTGCACAGGAAATTATTGCTTAGGTAAACTGTTGGTCATGATCTCACTGAATGGTTGAGCAGGCACAAGGAGCTGAGTGGCCAACTCCTATTTCTTCGGGTTATGTTCTTCATCTAACTTCATTGAATACACATCTAATTCTTTCTTCTCTGGCCACGTCGTTACCTTTTAAACAAATCCTGTTATTTGCTTCCACTATTCTGCCACTGTAATTTTGTAACATGGAAATCAAAACTATTCACTATTTCAGCTGTAGTTGAATTGAGTTTAAATACAAGTAGGATCTTGCAGGAATGGGGACTGTGCATTTTTTCCTTTTTTTTATTATGGTGGCTCCACCAAAATGTCAAACTCATCTAATCTTGCAAAGATGATGAGCTTTAACTATGTTAAACACTTAAACCTTAAACTGTCGCACTTCAAGCTGATGGGACTCTATTTAAAAAGAAGTCACATGCAGACCGTTATGGGTGGAAGTACAACTATGTGGGGGCGAGATTACATCACTGCATCTGATAAGTTATTCGTGGCCCCTGTATACCTGCACTTAATATGGGATGGATTGGTCTTCCGCACCTTTTTTTTTGGCAAGGTCAGGATGATGAGTGGATATGGTGCTGAGGCCCAGACCCCAGAAGACCCATGGCAGATTTTGATGAGATTGGGATAGAGGTTTGTCCCACACCAAAAAAAAGTAATTTTAACAGTTTTTAAATTCCATTCCATTCAGAGTTGTAAAATGTATTATTTTTACATAATATAAAATGTAATTAAAAATCTGAAATAAAGAATTGAACACATTAAACAGAAGCTAAATAGCTAAAAAAGTAAGTTTCTTTTTCTTTTGCATCCCATTCAACAGACCTTCATTGTAGTCAGATGGGTCCCAGGTCATAAACCAGGACTGGCCTGGCATTGGATATGCATGGAAATTCCCTTAGCTTCTTGCTGGGAAGTCCCAACTAGACTGGACTTCATGAGCATAATGATAGATGAGGTGCCTTCTATCTTAGCATGGGTGTCTAAGTTTCAGGCTTATTTCTGTTTGAATGGCTGAAGGCCAATAGTTCTGTCAGTGTCCTGGCTACAGCAAACAGAATATAAGCCAAAATGTATTGGTGAATCTATATTGAACCTTCATACATGAAAGTTAAGAGGAGATTTAATAGATGCTTACAAATTTTTTAAGTGATTTGATAAATGAGTAATGAAAGAGTATTTTCTTTCCTTGGGAGTCAATGACAAGGAATCGTTTACTTTTTAATCAATAGGCAAATTAAATGTTTGAAGAAGTCACAGAGTTGTCTGAATGCTTTGCCACAGGGAATGATTGAAGCTGAGAGCGGTGCATGTTTTCAAGAGAAAAGGAATAAATATTTGAATGAATAAATACAAAGATCCAAGGCTGTGGGGAGTGAAGGGGATAGTGATGTGAGAAATTGGTAATACCTCAAAATCTGTCAAAGTCAGTGATGCAAATGGCCTCACTCAGTACTGTACACAGCTTCGATTTTATGTTGAAGGCAAAAGTCAGTTTTGAGGAGTAAAAATCCCTTCACTTCAAAGTCACAATATTCCTATTGGTCATGCATCTGCTGGGAAATTAGAATATTTTACATTATGTTAAGGGTTCTAAGACAATTGTTAGGTTTCTTAGAATATGATGGTGGCAAATTAGCTGGAATTGGAGGGCTATATCGCAATCTGCTGTTTTGTTAGGTGAACAAATGGCAGGAATTATACTTCAAAATACTTCCAAACTATTTGTTGTGTGTTTTTTTAAATTCTGCTCCACAATTGCTAAATGAGATTGAAATAATGATGAATACTGAGAAAATAACAATTAATGCAGTCTCTGCCTGCACGTTATGCTACTGTCTCTGTAGCATATCCAGCAGCTGTTAACTATAACACTGTTATAATTATTTAACAGTTAGGTGAAATTTTTGTCTATCATTTCTTTGATTGTCTAAAGATATTACTTAAGCTCTAATGATCAATAGATCATTTAGTGTTATCTGCGGTGGGTCTTAGCTCACAGTATTGAAAACCATGAAATACAGTCAAAGTATACAGCAGTCTGGCGTCAATCTTGAGCTCTTAACACATAGTCATAAGCATATGTAATCTCCAAATGTGATGCCAATAACCAAAAAGGAAATGATTACATTGAATTACAATGCCACGTACAGAATTAGATTAGTGAACATTGTCAAAGCATTATGGAATAAATTAGAAACTGATGGTAAACACAGAAATGTTTACATAATGATAAACTGTTATGATTAAGTGGAGCACAGTAGATTTTGCTGGTATGTTCCTTTTGAAGTACCACATTTTCCCAAAAAGAGTTCCAAACTGTATTCAAGATTCAACAACTTTTTTTTCACCAATCCTACAGTACAATTACACTCCTCCAAGTACCAATGACAAAATGAACTCAAGGTGGATAAGAGAGATATGAACATGATAGAGGTGGGAATTCAGAGACTATGTGCTGTGCAGGCTAAGGATCTTTGATTTGGAAAGCAACAAATGGTTGGGAGTAGAAGGGACATTGAATGAATGATCTCCATCTTGATCTTTAAATGTCAGAAACACTGTGGTGAAGGTGTAAATTGGCAGGCTTGAGGGATTTTAAACAGGTAATTCTTAGCTGAGAGAAGAAAATGTCAGATAATATTGTTGATCGTACAGTTGTGAATGGTTTTGACAGAGCAGAATGGGGGCCCAGTAGAGGTTGATGTAGTCCAGCCAGATCTGATGATGAATATTCAAATAAACTCTGAAAAGTTTATTTCTAAAACTATTTTAAGTCCATTTGGATGACATCAGTAGTAATTCCAGTCAATAGAATCTATCCTGGTTGAATAATAAAGATCATGGGAGCTAAATTGAAAAGCTCTGAAAACAGGCACAAGGATTTCAAGATCCAATTAATCCATTGCTCTGCACTGCTCGACTTTGTACTTACTGATATCATTACATTAATTTCAACTTCCAATCAGTGTGAATTTCTTTTCAAAGGATTAACTTATTCAAAGCACTTTCAGATATAATATAGTGCATTCACATGTTGCCATTCTCAGTACAAACCATATCATTCCATTTACATTACATCAGTATAGCATCAATTTTCCTTCGCATATGTTTCTGGAGTAAGCAGTCCAACAGGTTTTTCCACGGGTTTCAGCCCTTTAGTGTGCAATGGCCTTTCTCAATAGAGCCTTTGCGATGGCTGCAGCAAACCTCAGCCTGTCATTCTGGACCATGGAAAGTAACAGTCTGCAACATTTTGTCGTACGCAGTTCCTTGAAATGAAAGACCAGCAAGATCTGGGCACAACAGACGCATCTTTCACTAAGTTAATAGTCTTCTAGCAGCAGTTGCTGTTTGGCTAAGTGTGTGCTTAAGCAGTGTATGAACATTATAAATGGCTAGCCCAAGTGAAAGCTAACTTTGCTGTTTAAAAGAGAGATGTATTCTGCTTGATTGTTTACCTCACTTTCCTGCACTATAACCACATAACCCTTGATTAATTTAATATCTAAAAATCAGTTGAACTCTTGAATACCTAGTTTCCACAGTTCTTTCGGATGTATACTTCCGGACATTTATTACCCTCTCTGTGTTAAGCAATTTATTCTCATTTCAGTCCTGGATGGCTCCCTTTATTTTCAGACTATGACCACAGGTTGTTGCAATAATGACTAGTGCACCATTGCCATCCTAATTGCTAGCAGTATCTGTTTGTTAATTTTGTGATTCTTGTGCAAGGACACCCAAATTCCTCTGAACACATTATATTCCTTATGTCATGCCTTTGCCTATTCATTTGGCCTGTCTATATCCCTCAGAAGCTTCTCTTCACCCTCCTCACAATCCATACTGCCACTAAATTTGTATAATCAGCAAACTTGGACAAGTCATGTATATGGACTGTTAACAGCTGGGGTACCAGCACTGGTTCCTGTGTCACCCCACTTGTCACAGCTTCTGTCTTGTTGACTTGGAGTAAACCTTTGATTTGCCATTGTTCAAATGCAGCTAGCACAGTAACCTATCATGGAATGAAGGCAATGTGATTGCAGGCTTAATATTCACCTGCATGATTCACTGCATAAACCAGCTGATAGCTAAGTCCTTCTGTTACTGTTCCAGAGCAGAAAAGATGTGCACTACTTGCAAGATGATGTACTTGCTGCCATTGAGGAAGTCTGCAATCTTAGTTGAGATGCACATTTACTTTATGTGCTAGTCTCTGGCAGGAGAGAATGAAATTCACCAAGCTGCCTTTGAACAGAGAGCCTCAGTGACCTCCCTTAGACAACAATGGATGAAAAATTGTGCGAGTATCTCTACTTGGAGCTGAGCAAGTTTATTGCCTATTGCTGTCCCACTAACCATGACAATATGTTCCATGGCATTCTCTGAGATTACAATTGTGACTCCATCAACTAGCCAATAAAGGAAGAAGCATTGTCTTGAATAAAGTGCTGGCAGAAGACACCAAAGAAAGGGAAAGTGATTTTATGGCAAATGATCCTATGATTAAAGATCCCTACCCCATGAAGTGTGGATGGAGGTGGGAGAAAGTTTTAAAAATGAGGTAATAAGAAGGAGAGTATTCCCCAATCTATTGATTATGTGCTTCTGCTACTTGTTTAACATTTCATTAATATAATTAAAACTCCCATGTGCAAATATTATTGTGATTGGAAAGTAGCATTTCACGTGTGTGCTTGCCAGGACACTTGAAACCTCATTATTTCTCTTTTGCACTACTTATTTATTTTTGTAACTTAGAGTAATTTTTATGTCTTGCTCTGTACTGCTGCTGCAACACAACAAATTTCATGACATAATGTCAGTGATGATAAATCTGATTCTGAAACAGCGAAAGGGAGGCAGGAGCTCTGCTGCGAGCAGGTAACTACTTTTACAGCACTCCTCATAGACCAGGTAGGAATGTTCCAGCAATCCCCCCTCCCCTAGTCAACCCTCAGCTGCTCAAAAAAACTGTTGCCCTTCCCTCCACTGATTGTGGTACCTCTTGACTCCCCTTCACAACAGCCTTTTTGCAGTCTCTAGCACCTCACAAACATTGTCAGTCAGACACCACCATCTATCCACTCCCTGCCTCCACCTCCCATGTTGGAATCTTTCTCCCTGGCCTCCTAATCTACAAAGATTCCCCATGATTCCAGCAACAACCTTCTGCTGCTGGTATTCCTGCCTGGCACTGGTTGCAGTTAATTTAGCAGGTTGTTGGGCAGGAAATGTATGGGGGAATGACAAAATCTATATTAAGGACCTGCTGTTAAAATTGGCAGAATCCCCAGTATTGAGGCATTCCTGAGTGATTTTTGCCCTCCCCTGCTTCCTGGGAAATATTATGACTATAGTTTCCTCACTGATGCAGTAATTTTCAGAAGGCACATGCAAAGCAAAAACTTGGCATCAAACAGTCCTACAGTAAGAGTAATGGGCTTCATGAAAGATGCAGCAAGAAATTCAAATTGGAACACAAAGGATCACTTAGAACATTTGTAGATATAACAGGCAGTGGCCTGAAATGGGGAAAAATTGCTTTGAGTAGCAGTTGAATAGTTTAAAATAGGTAATTGCATAGAACCATTGTTTGCTAAGTTCAACTAAAACTATCTCAAGATTGTGAAATTAAACTTTATTTAAAAAGCCTACCCCAAACTCCAGTGTCCTTTCTGAATTTTATCCAACCTCCCTTTCTCTCAAATTGTTGGAAAAAGTCACCACTGTCCAATCTTTTGTCCACTTTCTGTTCGCATCCTTTGGTCTTGGTTTTTTTCCTGTCCAAACAACTGAAATCTTCCTGGTTAAAATCATCAAAAATATGATGTCTTATTCCTTAGTTTCTCAAACTTCTCTGTGGTGTTTGGCACAATGGATTATATCCTCTGCCACTAATCTCCTCATTACTTTCTCATGGGTCAGTTTATACTTGTAACATAGTAGCAGAATTTATTCATCAATAACTTCTTCCAGGGCTGCCCAGTTGCTGCTGATGTGGTCCATTGCTTCATTTTAGCTTTCCTCTTATTCCTTATCTATATGTTGGGTAAACTATCTGAAAGATCCCCATTTGTAGATGTGGATGTTGGTGCTTATTGGAATATGATATTATTCCAGCAACATTCAGCACCACCATCTACTTTAACGGAATCAGGTTTATTATCACTTACATATGTCGTGAAATTTGTTGTTTTGTGACAACAGTACAGTGCACGGCATAAAGACATAAAAATTACTATAAGTTACAAAAATAAATAAGTAGTGCAAAAGAGGAATAATGAGGTAGTGTTCATGGGTTCTGATGGTGGAAGGGAAGAAGCTGTTCCTGAAACATTCAGTGGAGGTCTTCAGGCTCCTGTACCTCCTCCCTGATGGTAGTAATGAAAAGAGGGCATGTCCCAGATGGTGAGGGTCCTTAATGATGGATTCCATTTTCTATTTGATTCTATTACAACTACTGATCTATGTTAATGTCTGCCCATTCAGGTTGACATAGAGTCATGCAGTCATAGAGTTACACAGCATGAAAACAGGCCCTTCAGCCCAATTTGTCTATACCAACCAAGGTTCTTCCTAAACTGTTCCCATTTGCATGCATTTGGCCCATATCACTCTCAACCTTTCCTGTATGTGTAGCTGTTCAAATGTCTTTTAAACAGTCTTTGTTATTTGCCAACAGCTCTCTCACCTAGCATTCAATTCTTTATTCTTTAAAACTTAAAATTTTATTTGCAGCATGGTAACAGGCCCTTCTGGCCCAACGAGTCTGCACCACCCATTTAAACCCATGTTAACCTACCCATATGTCTTTGGAATGTGGGGTGAAACCAGAGCACGCAGGAGAATGTACAAACTCCTTACAGGCAGCGACGGGAATTGAACCCCAATCACTGGCGCTGTAGTAGCATCATGCTAACTGCTATGCTACTGTGCCTCATTGAATATTCACCTGAGAACAATCCAGCAGCATGCAGTTTTAGTGTCCTGGTGAAAATCAAGACTGTTATACCACAGTTCCAATTTATCACTAAGTTGATCTTTTTTTCTCTTCTGAAATATTTCCTCTCTCTGTTACAGATTTCTTTTTTAAAAGAAAGCCACTTCCATATCTTTACCTGCTACAGACTTCAACTTTTCTGGTACCTTTGTTACCTGATTCCTATAAATAAATGCATTAAGAGCTGTGGGAAAATAAGGGGCATATGGAGTTTGTGGCAGACCAACCACGATCTCATTGAACAGGGGAAAAGGTTTAACAGGGTAGATATCCTATTCCTGTTCCTATATTCAACATTTCCTCACTTTATTTTTGTAGAGATTTTAAAGTGATTGCCCTTAATGTTAGAAGATATCAATTTATACCAAGGTAAAACCATATCTTGCTGAATGTAACTGATGAACTACGACACAGCTCTGACAGTTAAGTTGAAATGTGAATTTCTTGGAATAATGTTAATATGACATGCCCTTTGGAAAACCAATAAAACTCTGCTGCATAACTCTTTAATCTGGCATTCTCCTTATAATTTATTGTATCTTTTTCAGTGTGAATGAGAAAGCAATATTTTGAATTGAAAATGAAAAGATAATATTTCAAAATTATAATACAGGAAACATGCTGCAATAATTTGTATGTTCACAATTAAATGCAGGATATCTACATCTTGACACATTTTCGAAGAGTCAGTGGAAGGAAGGGTGACAGCTGCTTGTGGTGCCAAAATACACTGTATGTGATGTTATACAGAGCAATTAAAAAAATTATCAGATATATTGCCATGGATTCAGCATTACTTCAACATTCTCACACCCAGCTTTTTCCATCTGGAGGTTGTTACAGGACTGGAAGGAAATAGCAACCACCTTTTCTAATCATCATGGTAACATTATTCAAAGCAGTTGATAAACATTGAAGGACTTTCCTGCCATGTATATTCTCCTTGAGAACCTGCATGTTTATGCCATACTTCTGCTTACAAATCATTTTTCCTTGAATGTACTTATGGAAGAATTTGAAAGGAATTACTTTAATCATTTTTGGGTTATAAAAAATGACTAAAGATGGGAGGGCTGTGAAATAAAGAGTGTAAGAAGGTTGGGACTGCAGTGCCATCTAATTCATGCCATCTGTGATCTATGATTCTATAAACTTATGTACAAATATTAATGTAATACTGGGCTTTATTCCGAGAGGTACAGAGTATGAAATACATTCTAGTAATGAAGCTGTACAAGATCTTAGAATACCCATAACTGAAGGTATTCAGATAACATCTGTCAGAAACTTGAATTTGAATTGAATAACTTGGCCTCTTCATACGTCTGTGGATCTCACCATGAAAGCAGACTTTGGGGAGGAGGGGGGAGATTGGTTGGGGAGGGGAGGAGCTGGTGATAGTCTATCTTTAGTTTGTATTTTCCAGCATGCATAAATCTAATCTGCCCTTTGCCTATAGTTGCACAAAACTGAAATATCAGGGGAGATTATTTAATGGGAAAAATAGTATTAACAGGCTTTTAGGCTTTTACTGGGCCTCGTTTATATTTTTGCGTTTTTCCCTGCTGGCGGTCATCACATTATAAGGCTCTTGGAACTTCATTATTTTTCTCTTTCCTTGCAATCCTATCAATATAACAGTGGTAATTATGAAATCATTTCAGCCTGGTAAAATGTCAGAAAATAAAAAAATGCCTGCTAGAAACAGTAGGGCCAGCTGATATATTACTCTTAGATCATTAAGACAAGTCCAAACACTAGTCCAAACCCTTGCTTGGTTTCTGCTAGTCCTTCCTTTACAGCAATAGATGCTAATTTCTTGGGCCATGTGAACTTTCTTGGTTATTTGAAAGCATGATCATTACACTAAAGAAGGGAGAACATCTTGGTGAACTAATCTCAATGCAACAAAAATGAGATTTTTAGCAACAGTAAGATGAGAAATGGAAGTGTTAATTTTTATAGAACACGTTGAATAGCAACTATATAAGTAAATAATGTAAAACCAGAGAACAGAGTAATAAAAGAATAAACAATAGATATTAGGGTGAATAATTTTTACTCAATAAAGTATTTGAAGTGGTTTAAACAGATGGAACAGTGGAGGAAAAGCATCATAGATTGCTCCAGCTAGAGTTGAATGTCTTAATGGAAGAAAGGCCATTAACTTGGAAAATAGAACAGGTCAGCACAGGATCAGGCCCTTTGGCACACTACATCAGTGTTGACATGATGCCAATCTAACTAATCCTATCTGCCCACACATGGTCTATATCCCTCTATTTTATGCCTGTTCACGTGTCTGTCTAAATGCACTTAAACTTTGCTATTGAAACTGATTCTACCACCTCCCCTGGCAGAGCATCCCAAGCACCTACCCCGTCTCTGCCTTTGATAGATTTCTCAGGCTACATCTCAGCCTCCAATGCTTCAGGGAAAATAATCCAAGTTTGTCCAACCTCTCCTTATAGCTAATGCTCTCTAATCCAGGCAACATCCTGGTAAATCTCTTCTGCACATTCTCTAAAGCCTCCTCATCCTTCCTGTAATGTGACAACCAGAACTGCATGCAATAGTCCAAATGTGGCCTTACTAAAGTTCCATATGGCTGCAACATGACTTCCTGACTTTTATACTCAGTGCCTAGACCAATATATGTAAGCATGCTGTATGCCTTCTTCATCACCCTATTCACTTGCGTTTCCACTTTCAGGCTATGGACTTGCACCCCAAGACCTCTCTGCACCTCAGTGCTGCCAAGAGTTGTGCCATTTACAGTATACTTCACTCTTGCATTTGACCTCCCAAAATGCAACACCTCACACTTGTCTGGATTAACACCATTGCCATATTTCTGCCCAAATTTCCAACTGATTTATATTCTGCTGTATTCTTTGATAACCTTCTTCACTATCCACAACCCCACCAATTTTTGTGTTGTTTGTGAACTTGCAGATCGGACCACCCACACTTCTTTCCAGATATATCTCAAACAACAAAGGAACCAGTACTGATTCTTGCGGAACACCGCTGGTCATAGACCTCCAGTCAGAGAAATACAACTCCACCACTACCCTCTGTCTTCTATGACCAAGCCAGTTTTGTATCTAGTTTACTGTGACCTAAACCTCCTGGACCAGTCTTCCATGAGGAACCTTGTCAAATACTTTTATGAAGTCCATGTAAACAACATCCACTGCCTTATCTTCATCAGTTCCTCAAAAAATACCTCAGTTAAATTTGTGAGACAGGACCTCTGCCACACAAAGCCATGCTGACTTTCCCTTATAAGTCTATGCTTTTCCAAATGTGAGGAAATCTTACCTCTAAGAATCTTCTCCAGTAATTTTCCTACTACTGACATAAGGCTCTCCTGCCCATACTTTTCTGGCTTGTCCCTGTTGCCCTTCTTAAACAAAGGAACAACATTGGCTTCTGGGGCCTTGACTGTGGCTAAAGAGGATACAAAAATCTCAGTCAAAGCTGCAGCAATCTCCTAACTTGTCACCCTCAGTATCCAGGGATAGGTTCCATCAGGCCCTCGGGACTTAGTCACCTTAATGTTTCTCAAGATCCCTACACCACCTCCTGCTAAGTATCAACATATCCTAGAATATCAAAATACACCTTCCTGATCTCACTATCATCCGTGTTCTTCTCCTCAGTGAATACCAATGCGAAGTACTAATGTAGGACCTTGCCCACTTCCACTAACTCCAGGTGTAAATTCCCTCCTTTGTCCTTGAGTGGATGTACCCTTTCGAGCTACCCTCTTGCTTCTAATATACCTATAAAATGCCTTTGGATTCTCTAATCCCACTTGCCAAGAACATTTCATGGCCCCATTTAGTCCTCCTGATTCCTTGTTTAAGTTTTTTCCTGCTTCCTTTATATTCCTCAAGGGCCTTGTCTGATTTTAGCATCCTAAACCTTGCATGGGCTTCATCTTTCTTTTGGTTAAACTTACAATATTTCTTGTCATCCAAGAACCTTGCCATCTTTATCTTTCATTCTCACAAGAACATGCTGGTCCTGAACTCCAACCAGCTGGCCTTTGAAGGAGTCCCATACATCACATGACCTGGAAAACCTTAACACTACTTTGGATTATATCTTTTTCTTTCTCAATCTTGCACTAGTGTCATTATTTTGTTTTGCACATGTGTAAATTATCTACAATTTATGTTAATTTAAGTTTACGTGAACTTGCATTTGTCATCATCTTGTAATGTACTGTGCTGCTACTAAGATAATTTTCATGACATTTATACCCTGTGTATGTGTGCCTATGACAGCAATAAACTTGAACTTGAACATATGTGAGTTAATCCCCAAACAGATGCTCCCAATCTACTCTCCTCAGTTCCTGCCTAATACTATTGTAATTAGCCTTCCCCACATTTAGCACTTTCACCCGAGGCCAGTTTTATCCCTCTCCATAACCATCTTAAAACTTATGAAATTATAATGATTTCTTTGAACTTGACCTTTGTCCTTTATGTCCATTTGTACAAGTTGAAGATATTTTTGGGAAAGAAGGGTGAGTTTTAGCATGTAGTGTACAATTACATGAGGTTAAATTAGTGTGGAGAAATGTTTCAGCAGTCCCACAGCAGCACTCTCCTCATGAGGGGGTCAGAGGCTATTTAAAAAAAGACATGCAGCAGGAACTTGTTTTCTCTCTTTCCCCATTCTGAAAAACTGTCTTTTCACTGGAAACATTAACTCTGTTTCTCTTTCCACAAATTCTGCTTGGTCTGCTAAATGCTTCCAGCATTTTCTATTTTTATATCAGATTTCCAGCATCAGCAATTTTTTAGATTTACATTTAAAAATGCATGGAAAATTACCTTTCATAAATTGTGTCAGATCACTTCAGGAAGGGAACAGCATACCTATAATGACAATTTTGAGCAGAATTGTTCCTAAAATATTGACAAACTTAACATAAATGTGTGTAAAATGTTAAGGTCAAGATAATGCCAATGGGTGTCATTCTGATCTCTTCAAATTCATTCTGGGAAGTGTTGTGATGGGTTGAACATGTTAACTCAACAACTGAATGTCTGCTGTAGGACTCCTGCACAAAGTCTAATAGTAATAGGAGAATAATATCACTTGTGCTTTCCTACCTTACGGATATGGTTGTATTCCATGCATTCAGCTAGGAAAAAAAAGTCAGTAAATGGGCACCAACAGCATATAAACTGGGTATTGTAAGTCTGCTGCTTATTACAATGCATGTATTGCCTACTGAAAGTAATTGAAGAGTTTAGTCCTCATTATGCAGGATACTTAGCTACTTCTGCAGCTTCTTTATTGTTCTGTTGTGGTATTTTTATAATATAATTACTGAATTAAAAATAAGAAGCGATTAACTGTTTCTTGTGCTGTGACAGGATTTGTTCCAGATATTGACCCTGACTTAATAGGTCAAATTGACAAAGCAAAAAAACTAAAATGCTTCTTTTTCCTTTTCACAGCTATCACAAGCAATCCACGTGACAATAAAGGTGGCTTTATTGCAGATTTTTTTCTGTGATAATTCATATATAGAAATATCATGACCAAATCAAACACTCAGATACAAGTACTGGTAAAAGCTTGGAAAAGTGAGTGCACGGTGTTGGAAGTCCTATTGTTCTCCATTTAATGTGAATGATTGGACTTGGGAATCAAAGGAATAATGTCAAAATTTCTAGGTAACAGCATATTGAGAAGTGGAGGAGGAATGTAGGTCATAAACATAATTATAGATAAATATGATGTGGCATGTTTTGTTATGAAGGAAAAGGAGGCTAAGCATCTTAGGAAAAGAAGGTCTAACTGGGCTAGAGAATGGTGGAAATGGTGTATTCTTAGGGATGCTGGTACTTGAGTAACTCAAAGCATGCATGTGGGTAAGGCAACAAGCAAAGCACTGAAATTCGTTTCTCAAAGAGTAGATTTGAAACATAGAGAAGTGTTACATTTGCTTTGAACTTTGTTCAGTATTCTATGTGTAACTTTACCAATGTTCTGGTCTCCATGTTATTCAAAGAACTGGTGAAGGCAGAATAAAAGATTTACTAGAATGATTCCAAAAAAATTGTAAAGCTTGACATAATAGGAAAGGTTGAAAAAATTAGGGGTTCTGTCTCCCATAAGCAGAAAACTGGGGTTGGCGAACTGACCATTAGGATTGGTTTATTAAGATAATGAAGTTTGATAAACTTGATGTGCATAAAGTGTTTCCTCTTGCAGGGAAACCAGAACAGGTGGCTGCAGATATGAGACAGCACTTTAAATCCACGTCAAAGTTGAGTTTATTGTCATATGCACAAGGACGTGCATGCACAGGTGAAATGAAAAATTTACTTACAACAGTGTCATAGGCACATAGCATCATATAAGCGAGAAAAACATAAGCAGAAATTCTACACAACTTTAACAAGAAAGAACACAATTAGAACAAAAAAAATCAAAGTCCATTTTAGTGTCAAGTGATCAAAGTGGTCATAGTGTTGCTAAACTGCAGTGATTAGGGTTGTGCTGATTGGTTCAAGATCCAAATGACTGAAGGGAAGTAGCTGTTCTTGAACCTGGTGGTATGGGACAAGGCTTCTATACCTGCCCGATGGTAATTGTGAGAAGATGGAAGTAACGAATTATTTAAAAACTTCTTTATCCAGACAGAGGTTGAAAGGCATAACCAGCAATTACAATGATAGGTGAAGCATATAGCATAGAGGCATTTAAAATAGAGACCTAAAGGAATAAAAGGATATGTTAATGTTATTTGATGGATAAGGGGTGGGCGAGGCTTTTGTGCATTATCAATACAGCATGGACCTGTTGAGCTGAAAGGTTTGGTTCTGTGCTAAACATACTGTACACTATTTAGCTATGTAAAAGAGGAAAAATAATTGAAGAATAACAAAACAAAATTGCTGTGCATGAGGACAGACAATATTTGATCAAACCAACTAGAAGTTTAGGTCATTCTTCCAGTCTTCATGTAAATTACTGAAGCTGTCATTCTGATTCCATCCTGAAAACTGGCATGGGATGAACAACAGATGCCCACTTTCAAACCAAACAATGAACCAGCACTGAGATTTGCAGCGTTCTGGTACTAACTTGTTTGCATAGTTACTGAGTACTACTTTGAAGGAGTTGTTGACTTCAGGATGTTCCAAAGTGCTTCACATCTAATTAAATACTTCTGAAGTATAGCTAATATTGACAAGCCCAATGAAGCTTAATGAGCTTTAATCTGTTTGATATTGCTTGACAGAAAATGCTGGCCCTCAGCAGTACAATAGTTTCTGGCTGTTCTGATAATAGTAACTATTGAAGTAAACTGTCTTGTTTTTCTGCTGCTTTGACCCCAAAATCCTATACAGTTTGGCTCCAACTGGATCATATGATCTAAAAGTGAGGTGAAAATATCGAGTTTTAAGATGCAGTTACTAATAAAATTGTATTATGTCTTCAGACCTAGCACTCAAATACATTTTGATGGAGCGCAGAATACATTTTTGCTAACTTACCGTTCACGTTCTTGTTCTAGGAGATTGGTGAATTCATCACTCTTTTCCATGTACTCCACATGCTTTTTTTTCTCATCTTCCAAATCA
>JAUZTB010000087.1:94926586-94936781 GCA_034780895.1 Rhynchobatus australiae | reverse complement strand
ACTGGAGAAGATTCTTAGAGACAGGATTTATGGGCATTTGGAGAAGCATAGGCTGATTAGGAACAGTCAGCATGGCTTTGTGAGGGGCAGATCATGCCTCACAAGCCTGATTGAGTTCTGTGAGGATGTGACAAAACATGTTGATGAAGGTAGAGCAGTGGATGTGGCGTATGTGAATTTTAGTAAGATGGAGCTCATTCAGAAAGTCAGGAGGCATGGAATCCAGGGAAACTTGGCTGTATGGATTCAGAATTCACTCTCCCATAGAAGAGAGGGTGGTGGCAGATGGAGAGTATTCTGCCTGGAGGTCAGTAACCAGTGGTATCCTGCAGGGATCTGTTCTGGGACCTCGGTTCTTTGTGATCTTTATAAATGACTTGGATGAGGGTGTGGAAGGGTGGGTTAGTAAGTTTGCTGATGACATGAAGGTTGGTGGTGGTGTGGATAGTGTAGAAGATTGCTGTAGACTACAATAGCACCTTGATAGGATGCAGAGTTGGGCTGAGAAGTGTCAGATGGAGTTCAACCCAGAAAAGAGTGAAGTGATACACTTTGGAAGATCTAATTTGAAGGCAGACTACAAGGTTAATGGCAGGATGGGTGGATTAGCAAGTTTGTGGATGAGACCAAAATTGCTGGAGTTGTGGGCAGTGTAATGGACTATCAAAGAATACAACTAGATCAGTTACAGATATGGGCAAAGTGTCAGGTGGTGTTTTATCTGGGTAAGTGTGAGGTGTTGCACTTTGGGAGGTCAAATGGAAGGAGAAAGTGTACAGTCAATGGTAGGCACCTCAATAGCACTGAGGTACAGAGGAATGTTGGGGTCCAGGTGCATAGTTCACTGAAGGTGGTTATGCAAGTGGATAAGGTGGTAAAGAAAGCATATGGAATGCTTGCCTTCCTTGGGGTGTTGAGTATAAGAGTAAGGAAGTCCTGCTGCAGCTATATAAAACTTTAGTCAGACAGCACTTGGAGTATTGCATGCAGTTCTGGTCACCCCATTATAGGAAAAATATGGAGATTGTGGAAAAGGTTCAGAAGAGGTTTATCAGGATGCTGTCTGGATTAGAGGGTATGAGCTTTAGGGTCAGGTTAGACAACTTGGGTTGTTCTCCCTAGAGCATTGGAGGCTGA
Source organism: Rhynchobatus australiae (assembly GCA_034780895.1). NCBI lineage: Eukaryota > Metazoa > Chordata > Chondrichthyes > Rhinopristiformes > Rhynchobatidae > Rhynchobatus > Rhynchobatus australiae. Next base: position 94,935,644 of record JAUZTB010000087.1, on the reverse strand, counting down.
AGAGAGACCAGATAGAGGTTTTTAAAATTATGAGAAGCATAGATAGGGTAGACAGTCAGAATCTTTTCCCCAGGGTAGAAATGCCAAACACCAGATGACATGCTTTTAAGGTTAGGGGGGCAGAGTTTAAAGGCAGTGTGAGGGGTAAGTTTTTCATGTAGAGAATGGTAGGTGCCTGGAATGGGTTTACCAGGGGTAGTAGTGGCAGCAGGCAGTTTGGTGGAGTTTAAGAAGCTTTTAGATAGACACAACTGCCAGCTGTCTCCTATCTTCACATTCCCCTCCCCCGACCTTGCTCCATCTGCTGTTTTTTTTCTTTTTCCCCTCTTTCATGTCTGCCTCCATCTATCATTTAACTGCCACAGTCTTTCAACTCCATCCCCGCTCACCTCCACTACCTGCCTGTCACCTTGCACCCCTCCTCTGTCCACCAATCACCTTGGAATCTTTTCTCACTACTCCCCTTCTGCTCCCTGTGCTGGCTATCTTGCCTCTCCACTCTCAGTCCTGACGCAGGGTTTCAACCCGAAACATTGACAATCCCTTTCCTCCCACAGATGCTTCCCCACTCCCAACCCACTGAGTTCCTCCAGCAGACTGTTTGTTGCTCTGGATTCCAGCATCTGCAGCCTCTTGTGTCACACGTTCCACCTCCATACCTTTTGTATTACTACTGCCGTATAATAACCTCTCTCATTATCACAGTACAAGTGTAAGGGTTTCATTAAACCTGGGAGTCCCAGAGCAATGGAGGAGCTCAGGGCTTGCTTAATTTTTTGCAAATAACTGAGTTTGTCCCACCCCTTGCTCTTATTTTCTCTTTTGACTGTTTGCCAGTCAATGGCATTGGTGCAAGTTGAGGGAAATATAGTTCAAGGTAGAATTAGTTTTTCGGGTTCGTACAAAAACCTGATGGCAGTGGGGAAGAAGCTGTTGTGGAACCTTGAGGTGTGTGTCTTTGGGCTTCTGTACCTCCTAGCTGATGGCAGCATTGGGAAGAGGGCATGGCCTGGATGGTGGGGGTCCTTAATGATGGATGACACCTTCCTGAGACATTGCCTCTTGTAGACGTCCTCGATGATGTTGTAGGGTGGAAGTGACTTGTAATCCTCATCATATCCGTATGTATAGATTTCCTGCTGTAAACTTGCCTGGTCAATTTTGTCCCAGCCTGGTGGTGGGGCAATAGGTGACAGCCGCCACCGTTCTCCCACATAGTTTATCACATTCCTCCTCCAGTGCAAGCTTTATTGCTGCTATTTTCTTGTTGGTTCTTCATCATGGCTGCAAACACAATTACTCCTTTTTCATACTTGCCTTTTGTCCCTTTCACCAAGCCTTTTGCTCATTGAGGGATGCCTCTGGATAGCATCCTTCCTCCATCATTTTTTTAACTAATTTTTTATTATGATCTACTATTGTTTGTGATTATAGATCCCTTGGGTCTCCATTTGATATCAGCATTTACAGGTAGCCATCGTTAGTATATCACATGCCATATCAATAGATTATATTATTTTATACTTCCTTGAGGTTTCTCCCCTACACAAGCTGCCCTTGCATCTTGTTTCTCCTCTTCAGTACCATGACGTCTAACTGCTTTTCACACTAAACTTGCCAAGTAAAATCACCACACCTTACTTTTCCTCCGTACTGCAACTTACCATTGCCCAACAACAATATGGAATTTACTCCTCTAGCTATGGGTGGTAAAATTAAACATACCTATATACCTACCTGATTAGGAGCCACATTGTTGATGGAGATCCTATGAGGGATCCTGCTCCCAGTGCCAGTTGTTGGAGGGATTGGTGTATTTGGCCTGCACCCTGAGTCTGGCTTTCACGTAGAGCCCAGTCGCCCTCTCAATTGCAGCTCAAATCGGGACAGCCCACAAAGAAAATCTTGTACATTGAGTTTCTTGAACAAGTTGTTTTTTTTTCAGGTCCTTTTACCGTATCAAAGACACAAATTCTGCAGATGCTGGAATCTGGAGCAACATGCAGAAAGTGATGGAGGAACTCAGCAGGTCAGGCCTGAGCTGCTGAGTTCCTCCAGCACTTCTTGTGTATTGCTCCTTTTACCGTGTACACTGTGGGGAGTAGTTCAAGTGAGAGCTCAATGATACTCCACTGACTCAAACTTCCACCAATTTATAGTATTTGCATAACAATATGCAGATTTTACAGTTTCTCACAAATTCAACTTTTCTTTGTAGTATTTGATCATTGTTTTAAATTTAAATTTTATTTACAGCTTGATAACAGGCCCTTCCTGCCCAACAAGTCCATGCCACCCATTTTAAACCCCAAATTAACCTACCCGTATGTCTTTAGAATGTAGGAAGAAACCGGAGCACCTGGAGGAAACCCACACAGACACAGGAGAACGTACAAACTCCGTACAGACAGCGATGAGAATCAAACCCCGATCGCTGGTGCTGTGATAGCGTTGCGCTAACCGCTACGCTATTGTGCCACCACAGTTTTATCTTTATCTTTCTGACAGCCGGGACTTTGTCTTCATTTGTCTGACAGCCATTTTCCCCATTCACTCTCTAAATGAGTGCTCTAATTTATGATCCTGTCTTTCTGACTGACTCCACTTATCTTATGATAAGCTCAGTTGCCATAATCAGTGGGTCTGAGATGTCTCCTTTTTCCTGTCTTCCCTTCCACCATATTTGACTGTCGACTACATCTGTTCCATTTCCTTTATTTTGCTCTCATCTCTTCTCCTTCCACCCAGAGCAAGGACAGATTGTCATCTCCCACCTCACTGCCTTTCTCATTCACGGATCACTCTTCCATCTCCACCAATATTCACTCCCCTTCTGATGGCACCTTCCATGCAATGCCAGGAGATGCAACACTTGCCCTTCTATGTTCTCATCTCCCACTATCCTGGGACCAAAAATAGTCCTTTCAGGTGAAGCAATGACTCATTTCTAATTCTGCCAATGGGACAGTAATGAAGTCCCAAATTTCAGTGGGACTCCCTGTTTATTTGTTTTGAGTACCTGTTATTCTGTTCTGTTGAACACCCTTCCATAGGAAAGATGTTATTCACCTGGAAAGAGTGCAGAAAAGACTTAAAAAGATGTTGTCAGGACTTGAGGGACTGAGTTCTGTCTGGTCTGTCTTGTATTCTGTTTTGGATTCCTGTTTTGAAGGAGAATGATGTGCCAGTATCTTCCCCGATCAGTATTTAAGATATTGGAGGATAAATAATAAGCAAAGGCATGATATTTATGAAATTATTGACATTGTACAAAGCAGCATTTCTTACAGTGGATTCTTTTCAGAGATAGAAAGTCTCCACCAATGTCCACACTAAAACATTGCAGCTACACGTAGACCGAACACTCAACTCTTATGATTCTTGAAGTGGTACAAATATAAGTAATAAAGGAAATGAGAGAAATATCACATCCAAAATAATGGTCCAATTAGAGATTGCAAGTCTCTCATTTCTGTAGATATTCCTTGATTTCCTTGTTCGTGCCAGGGGAATCAAAATTTTCTCTCACTTTCTAGAGGGAACCAATCAATCCCAAACATGAGGCTTGGTAATGATTACCCTTTTTACTTCTGAAGATCAGTTTACCTTGAGTTCTCTGTTCATCTCTCACATGTAAGCATGGTCTGAGAACAGCTTCAACTTCACACTGGGTCTCCCATCCTGTTTGAATCACTCACTCACTTCAGGCATGCATCAGCTTTTGTTTGGCAGGCTTTTCAATTCCCTACATTAAAGCTGAAAAATTGGAGTAGGTCTTGCTATGTTGATTGTCTTAAGCTCAGTACTTCTTGGGACGAGCTTGGCTAAACATGCACGTCTTTGCCTGGATGGTACTGAATTTGTAAGATATATGCCTGCATCTCCATAGGCATTATTTGCAACTTATTTGCTCTTTGGAAGGACATGGAATGATCTTGACCACCATGTAATCACGATACATGTATATAGTTTCCTCACATCTTTATCTGTGAAACTTCTTCAGTCCAAGGACAATAACAAGTGGCTCCTTCTCAAGTTGAATGTCAGAACTTACCTTTGTGTTCCATCAGCTGACCCTCTTACAAGGTCTTTGCTCCAAGACATTATTAAAACCCCATTCTGAGAGATTATAGAAATGAGGACTGGTGTGGTAGAAGTAAGTTTTGCCTCATGAGACACTGCACCAGTAATGGGGAAAATGGAAGCAGTACCCTTGGGAGGGTCTATACCTGAACTGTCTGGGACCAGTGTTCCCAGTGAATCGTGCTTCACCTGAAAGGACTGTTTAGGTTCCTGGACAGCCACACAATCGGAAGTAGAGAGAAGGTTAAACTAAATAGAGGAATTGATGAGTCACAGATGCAAAGTTGTGTTAATGAAATATTAGAGACGGGGTTGAAAATATAAAGAGGTATGAATGCAGGGAATCAATAAACAGACTATGATAGAAAGGAACAGAGAGTATAAATTTAAAACTTAATCAGTGGATAAGGCTAGAGACTGCAATAATAAAAAAAATGATAAAACTAAAACCTCTCTATCAGCATGCATGTCGCATTTGAAACAAAACAGATGAACTGAAAGTGTAAGTAGAAATAAGTGTGGTCCGATAGCCATTTGACATGTGGCTGTGTTATTAGTTATACAGCATGGAAACAGGCCCTTCGGCCCAACTGGTCCATGCCGACCAAGATGCCCCATCCAAGCTAGTCCCATTTGCTACTATTGGTCCAAAACTTTGTAAACCTTTTTGAATCCATGTATCTGTCCAAGTTGTTTTTGTACCTGCCTCAACCACTTCCTCTGGCAGCTCATTCCATATAGATACCACCCTTTGTGTAAAATGAAAAACAGATATTGCCCTTCAAGTTCCTACTAAATCTTCCCCTCTCACCTCAAACCTATGTCCTATAGTTCTTGATTCTGTAACCCTGGGGAAAAAGACTGAGTGCATTCACTCAATCTATGCCTCTCATGATTTTATACACCTCTATAAGATCACTTTTCAGTCGCCTGCACTCCAAGGAATAAAGTCCTAGCCTCTCCAACCTCTCCCTATAACTCAGTCCCTCAAGTCCAGGCAACATCTTCATAAATCTCTTCTGCACTCTTTCCAGTTTAACATCTTTCCTATAGTAGGACCACCAAAACTGAACACAATAATCCAAGTGCAGCTTCACCAGTCCTGCACAACCCCAAAATGAGCCCCCAGCTTTTATACTCAATGCCCTGAGTGAGGAAAGCCTGTGTGCCAAAAGCCACCTTCACCACCCTGTCTTCCTATGCCTCCATTTTCAGGGAACCATGTACTCCAAGGTTCCTCTGTTCTACAATGTTGCCCCAGGCCCTGCCGTTCACTGTGAAAGTCCTACCTGCATTTGACTTCCAAAGTACAACACCTCACACTTATCAGAATCAAACTCCATTTGCTATTCTTTGGCCCACTTACTTGGCTGATCAAGATCCCTCAGTGATTTTTGATAAACTTCTTTATTGTTCACTATACCACCTATTTTAGTGTCATCTGTGAACTTACTAACTGTGCCCCTGTACATTCCTATCCAAATCGTTAATATGGATGACAAACAACAATGGGCACAGCACTGACCTCTAATTCACACCACTAATCACAGGCCTCCAGACCGGGAAACAACCTTCCACCATCACACTCTGCTTTCTACAGGAACTCTCCAGTATAACTCCAGTCTGGGTGCGCAAAGGCAAGTGTAATTGGACTAAAGGAATGAACATCCAAATCATTCACATACATTACAAACAGCAAGGGTCCCAGCACTGATCCCTACAGAACACCACTAGTAATAGGCATCCAATCACAAAAACATTACCATTACTAAATAATCCTATCCCAGTAGATAATATTAGATCTAAATTCATCTGTTACTTTGACATTTTGTATATATTTCTTGAAAAATGTACTGAATGTATTTTATGAGCTTATCCTTCAAATTAATTTTACCAATCCATTTGAAGGTTAACATTTCCCTTTATTACATGGACCTTATAACATACTCCTCCACTTTGCTAAGTTATACTGTGTCCCACACTATAATTATTGAAAGGGTCCATAAACTAGTTCCACAAATTATCTGTCCTTTGCTGTCAATGTGAGATAAATTAAAAATTGACAAGAGTTGTGACAAGTGTGAGGTGTTGCACTTTGGAAGGTCAGTTGCAAGAGGAAAGTAGACACTGATATGGCAGGGCCCTGAGAAGCATTAATGTACAGAGGGATCTTGGGTCGCAAGTCCATGGCTGCCTGAAAGTAGCAACACAAATAGATACAATCATCAACAAGGCATACACCATACTTGGCCTCACTGGCCAGGGTGTTGAGTATAAAAGTTGGGAAGTCATGATGAGCTGTATAAAACTTTGGTTAGGCCACATTTGGATTATTGTGTGCAGTTCTGGTTGCCACATTACAGGAAGGAATTGGACATTTTTGAGAGCGTGGGGAAGAGGTTCACCAGGTTGTTGTCTGGATTAGAGAGTATTAGCTATAAGGAGAGTTGGAGTCAAAGACTGATAGAGGTTTAAAAATTATGAGAGGTATAGATTGGGTAGAAACTCAGAGTCTTTCCCCAGAGTAGAAATGTCAAGTACTAGAGGACATAGCATTAAGGTGAGAGGAGGAAAGTTTGAAGGAGATGTGCAGGGTAAGTTTATAACACAGGGTGGTAGGTACCTGGAACAGGGTGATTGATCTGGATATTCATGTTGCCAGGGGTGGTAGTGGAAGTAAATACAACAGTTGCTTTTAAATGGCATTTAGACAGGCATATCGCAGGTTGAAGAAGGCCAAGTCTGTCAAGATGTATTTAGAGCATTAGAGAGGGGTGGCCAGAAATAGGAAAAACAGCATGAGTTTTGAAGGATTTTTTCAAAAAAGTGGATGTTATCAATACTGATTTTAGTAAGGCACTTGACAAGGGCCCTTTTGATGATACTTATCAACTTATTGTTACCTATCAATTACAAAATTATTTTTGGGAAATTCAAAGTAGTGAAGCAAATTCAATGTGGCATTGTGAAAAGGAAATTGTGTTTGATCAATTTATTGTCATTATTAAAAGAAGTAACGTGCTGCAGATGTACTCTGTATTTAGATATCTAGAAGTCATTTGATGAGGTGACGCATCAAAGTTTATTGTGGCCATTTCAGAGAATTGGCTCTAATGAGGGCAGGATTGGCTGCTTGATGTTGCGGGGTTTAGATGTTTCAGGAAAGAGATAAAGAAGGGACTGTGGCATTGCTCATCAGCAATAGTATCACAGTTGCCAAAATGGAGGAGGTTGCGGAAGGATCGTCCAGGCAGGCATGGTAGTGTAGTGGTTAGCGTAACGCTATTACAGCACCAGCAACCCAGTTCAATTCTGGCCACTGTCTGTAAGGAGTTTGTACACTCTCACCATGTCGGCATGGGTTTCCTCTGGGTGCTCCGGTTTCCTCCCACATTCCAAAGATGTACGGGTTAGGAAGTTGTGGGTATGCTATGTTGGCACCAGAAGTGTGGCAACACTTGCAGGCTGACCGCAGAACACTCTACACAAAAGATATATTTCACTGTGTGTTTCGATGTACATGTGACTAAAATCTTACTGTGTCAGTGTGAGTAGAAGTTAGTAACAGGAAAGGAGCGATCATTCTGTTGGGAGTATGCTATAGGTCCCCAAATAGCCACCAGGACACTGAGGAGTCAATAAGTAAGCAGATTTTGGAAAGATGCAAAAATAACAGGGTTGTTGTTATGGGAGACTTCAAATTCCCTAATATTGATTGGCACCTCCTTAGTGCAAAAGGTTTAGATGGGGCAGAATTTGTTAGGTGTGTCCAGGAAGGATTCCTGACACAGTATGTGGACAGGCTGACTGGAGGAGAGGCCTTACTGGATCTAGTACTAGGAAATGAACCTAGTCAGGTGACAGACCTCTTGGTGGGCAGGCATTTTGGAAATGGTGACCACAAGTCCCTGACCTGACAGGGATTGGAGCAGACGATATGGGAAAGTTTTTAATTGGGGGAGGACTAATTACAGCGGTATTAAGCAGGATCTTGGGAGCGTAAATTGGGAACAGATGTTTTCAGAGAACACTTGCATGGGGTTATGGATATGTTTGTCCCACTGAGATACGAAAAGGATGGTAGGAGGGTAAAGGAACCATGGTTTCAAGAGAGGAGAAATATTTAGTCAAGAGGAAGAAGGAAGCATACTTAAGCTATTGGAAACAAAAATCAGGCAGGTCTCTTGAAAGTTAAAAAGTAGCCAGGAAGGAACTTAAGAAGGGACTTAGGAGCTAGAAAGGGACATGAGAAGGCCTTGGCAAATAGAGTTAAGGAAAACCCAAGGCATTCTACACGTACTTGAAGAACAGGAGGATGACTAGAGAGAGGGTAGGACCTCTCAGGGATAAAGGGGGAAACGTGCCTGGAGGTAGGGGGGCTCCTTAATGAATACTTTGCTTCAATATTCACTAGTTAGAGGGACTTTGATGAATGTGAGGTCAGTGTAGAACAGGCTAATGCGCTGGAGCATGTTGAGGTTAAGAAAGCGGTAGTGTTGCAGCTTCTGAAAAACTTTAGGATAAATAAGTCTCCGGGACCAGACAGGATGTACCCCAGGTTACTACAGGAGGCGAGGGAAGAGATTGCTGGGGCGTTGACAATGATATTTGCATCCGCCCTGGCCATGGGAGTGGTACCAAAGGATTGGAGGATGGCAAATGTTGTTCCCTTTTTTAAGAAAGGTAATGGGGAAAATCCTAGGAATTATAGACCAGTGAGTCGTTTATCAGTGGTGGGCAAGCTATTGGAGAGTGTTGTTAGGGACAGGATTTGCAAGCATTAGGAGAAGCATAGTCTTATTAGGGATAGTCAGCATGGCTTTGTGAGGGGCAGGTTGTGCCTCATGAGCCTAATTAAGTTTCTTGAGGCGCTGACTAAACAAATAGATGAAGGTAGAGCAGTGGATGTGTTGTATATGGACTTTAGTAAGGTGTTTGACAAGGTTACCCAAGGAGGGCTCATTCAGAAAGTCAC
>JAUZTB010000087.1:94250344-94261120 GCA_034780895.1 Rhynchobatus australiae | reverse complement strand
AACTCCAAGGAATACAGGCCTAAACTATTTAGTCTCTCTTTGTAGGACAACATTCTCATCCCAGAAAGTAGGCTGGTGAAACGGCCTCCAACTTTTATTTTAGTAAGGAGATATCTAAAATGTACGCAATATTCCGGGTGAGACCTCAACACCCTGTACAAGTGCCACAAAACCTCACTATTTTTAAACTTCAACCCCTCTGCAATGAAGTCCAAAATGCCTTCCTGATTACTTGTTGGACCTGCCTCCTAGCTTTTTGTTATTCATGCACCAGAACACTTAGATTCCTTGGACCTTCACTCATTTTCAGTCTCTCTCCATTTAGATAACAATCTGCCCTTTGATGTCGCTAGATGAGGTGTATGATCTCACACTTACCCACATTAAACTATTTGCCAGTCTTTTGTCCACTCACTCAAGCTATCTATATCCTTTTGCAGAATCACAGTATCTGGGTGCATTTTCCCTTTTTCTTTTACCCATTTAGTATTATTTGGTACAATGTCCACAGTTACAGGAGAAAGACTAACACATTGGATCCCAGGAACTTCTGGTGGTGACTGCTGTGGCCCCACCTACAGCCTGTCTGTTATTATTGGAATATAATGTCAGCAACTGTGTAAAAGACTGAGTGAGTGATTCTGTGTATGTCTTAAAAACACACCACATGCATACAGAGAGTACAGCAGCGACACAATCATTGTGCACCACACATTTGATGCCTGTCCTACCAAATTGGCCCATATATATTCAGCTAATACACAATACTAGTCATGCACAGGAAATCACGCCTGAAGAGCAGAACAAACTTCCAGAAATTGAAAGGGAGGAGAGCCCATTGGGATCAGCAGAGCTGTAGTTTTAGCAATGAAGGAACAGGGAGAAATTCTTTGTGTCAAGCTAAAGGGTTTTCGTTTCCTTCAAATAGGTCTCTTTCTGTGTCTAACAAAACCAGAAGTAGGAGGAGAGGAACTGAAAGCAGGGCTGTCACAAAGGTAGCTGAAGGATAACAGAGGGAAAGACTTTAGCCATGACAGCCTATCCCTTACATTTTTCAGCTGTCCGAGTGGCAACATTTCTACATCCACTAATCTGGAGAGCAAAGTGTCTGGAACTAAGATCTTGGTTACAATGGTAATGGTGACAGATATCCACCACCTTCTACTGGCAGAGATTCAGAGACTAGTACAGTTTCTATCACCACTTTTAACAGTAACATGATTTTCCACACTTTCTCTGTAGCTGTGACACTTTACTCTGCATTCTGTATTGTTTTACCTTGCACTACCTCGATGCACTGTGTAATGAAGTGATCTGAATGAACAGTATGAAAGACAAGTTTTTCACTATCTTGGTACAAGTGACAATAATGAACCAATTCCAATCTCTTCACTATCATCTTATACTTTTTCTTCTGTCAAGATAACCACATTAAGCTTATTTGTCTGTAATTCCACAATTTGCATTATCAACTAAATGTAATTGTTTCATTTCTGGAAGATGCAGAAGATACAGCTGGTTGCTTAAAATAATAGCACAATGAATTATCCATTTGAATAGTGAATAGCCTCATTCTTTAGACATTACCATGCAATTCTATTGCCCCTCCCCAAAGAAAAACTGAACAAATACGAAATACATAAAAAATTAAGTATGCTACACTTTAGTTACATATTGATTTAATAAACTGCTGCTCCAGAATTACCCTTATCTTCTGCAATCTGTAAAGATGATCTAGTCATTAAATAATTGACAAAGTAACTGTAATGCATCAAATACATTATACACAATTATAATTAGACACCAGTGGAGAAAACTTTACACCACTGTTGTTCCAGAAAGTTAAAAGAAGAATCCACTTAAGAACTCTATTTACATTGTAATTTGTTCCTTCCTTACCTGCCAGGTTTATTGATATATTTTTGGAGCCGAGCTTTCACCTCATCGTAAGTAAGAAAAGCCATGTAACCAGGATGCGTCACAGCCAAGAAATTCCAGTTCCTTAAAATAGAGGCCCAAGGCTAACAAAGAAAACAATTATTTTTTTTCCTTTGAACAATCAAGGTAGACGGCATACACTAAATGTTAGTGGACTTCTATCTCCAAGCTGCAAGGAAACCTGTACCAGTTGTATCCTTTTCTAATTTTTTGTATCCCTAATTGTACTGAAGAATTACACGGTTGTATTTATTATAGGGGCCTTTGTTGAAATTTCAATTAAAATTTGTAAATTTTAGTTTTAATTTAATTGACATCAGTGTTTTGTAAATTTCATAGTATGTAGAATTTGTCTTATGTATATTAATTAAAAAAAAATAAGGATGTTAACCTCTGACAGGTGACCATTCAGCTGCTGGAACTACAGCTGAACTCATATCACACAAAAAAATTGACATTCAGCCTGTCACATATGTACCAACTATTTATTTGAGGCAAACCAAAAAAGTAGACTCACTCTCCCAGTTTATCCCAAATACTTTTTCTATTACAGGAGTGATCAATTATGAGATTTTTTTGTAAAGAGTGCAACATGGCCTTGGTCTCAACCATTCCCTTTAGATAAACGCTCTTCTTTTGAACAACCTTTTATATAAATAATATTTTTCCTTGACCCTCTCTGTTGTGATCATTTTTGAAGTGGTGCCCCCATGTGGCTATCTGTTCAACCAGAGGAAAAAGTATTTAAGTATTTCTGTATCCAGGCACTCAAAGCCCTGAATATTTAAAACTTTTATTCACCTTCCCTCTCCATTGGCAAGATGTCAATTAAGTTGTTTCTATGCTCTTGTCTATGACTTTCTATTCTTAGTTTCCTGGTGGTGCTTTCTACAATAGGATATTTAAAACTGCACTCATCATTTAATCGTTGCCTAAACCATGCTTTGGAGAGGTATTTTTCATGCGTTTCTTTAATTTGGTTCCCTATGCCTGTATAAGAGACAGAGTTAATCAGAAATATAAATGAGCTTTGAATAGAACTTAATTGTTCTTAGCTTTTATTTACTATCACATCTGATTTTAGTCATATGCACATGTCACTTCCTGTCATATTCCTCGATTAAGTACTTCATTCGTTAATCAAAGTGTAAATTAGACACCAAACATCATTGACCTGGGACACAATTTAGCTTCACACTATTAATGGAAAAGGTCCAACTTTAACCTAGCCCTGCAAGACAACCATAGTTTGCTGTGCTCTCTTAATACTAATGTTTACCAATAATAACGTGTTATCTCTGGAGACACCTGAAAAAAATCTTCAAGGATGTTTATTCTATGGGACAGTCCAACTGTATGCATCAAACTCCTTTAGTGTAAAGAGGATCACCTCTTGTATTGACCAAAGAGCTGTGAGAAGTCAGTCATTTCAGGAACTGAATCTCTTTCATATAGCAAACTAACATTAGGAAATCCAGCTGACAACTTCCATATCCGAATATTGTCATTCCTGTTTGTGCCTGACAAGAACATAAAATTAAAATCTACAAAATTAGCACACTTCCTAGGCTAATGAAAAAAAACCCTCTAAGAATGGATGTCATTTCTTCAGATGCTAATGTACAGACATGGTCCCTATTTCGGCTGTCAATTTACTTTTCAAATACATATAAATGTATCATACCCAAATCTTCCATTAGGTTTTCTTGCATTTCCCAGGCCTATGCAGGTCTTCCTTACGTTACGAATGCCTGACTTGCGTACAGCCCACACCTACGAATGAGAGTTTGGGAGACCAGCAGGATGGATTTGTAGGCTGCTGCAGGCACTATCTGCCACTTGGGAACTTGGTTTGCGGCTGCATTTCCAACTTGCAAACTGTCCTGGTTACGAACAGTTCACAGGAACGGAACCAGTGCAGCCCAGGGAGGACTTGTATTTCTTTCAAATAAATATTTTCAACAATGTTAATTTTCTCATTTATAAGAAAATATTTGCAGCTATGGAATCCATATTTAAGAAAGAGCCTTGCTTCTCCTCTCTGCACTTATCCTAGAATATTCACATTAGGAGATAGGGCAAACACTGATGTCATGCTTACTATTTAAAATAGGAACCTGCTACATGCATGGTTTTACTTGAAGCATTCTTCAAAGTTAAAGACTTCAGTTGTTGGAATTCATGCAGGCACACTATTCAAATGAATTTTCTTGATAATCTTACAGCTAGCTAGCAATATATACCATAAACAACATCATCCATTACCTTTACCTTACTCTGGTGGGGCTAAAACAGAGAACACAATGCTAATATTATGACGAAGTATTTTACTGTTTTAAATGAAAATATTTGTGTTACAGTATAAAATATAGAATCTTTTTTATCCAGAACACCATAAGAAACTACATTATTGTCATCATTTAGTACAAGACACTCAAGAAATGAGTTCACATTATGGCTGGAAGATTTCCAAAAATCCAACTGCTGAAATGTCAATTGATGCTGAGCTTCACCACCTTCATGGCTGTACAGCACAGAAAATTACTCTGGAATTGGCCACAAGGGTATGTCAAATAGTATTTAGAGCAAGGTAATTTTGGGATTCCTAAGGACTCAATCTTTTCAAAAATAACTTTTAGAGCTTCAAGCACATTATCTCAAATCAAAATGTGAAGAATGTAAGGAATTCTGTTCATGACTACAAAGCCAGCTAGAATTTGTAATCAAGCAATTTTTCGTAACTTGGAATATACAGCCCTCTGAATTAGCTCGTTTATGTAAAGACATCTTTCAAATTGTAATAAACTCCATCAATTCATTTCTCTTTCCAGCATGAAATACAGAGCTTACCGAAATACCAAATACTGAGTCCCTCCCAAGGAGGGAAATTGTTCTCCTTGTGTCAGACCCAACCCTTGGTTCTGAAAGCATCCCCTAACCTTAAACATACACACACTCATTGGCCAACTTTCCTTTCTTCTGCCAGGCAATTAGTTTTCATCACTGTACCATGTGCTCTCTTAACTCATGACCTATTGTGAAAATACATCAAACAAGTTGCCAAGCTAAATCTCTTTTTATCTCAAAGCTTCCTAAATGTTTTTTTTTCCTGAGCATCCCCACCAATTCTGTTTTCAGGAATTCCTTACACGTGCAAAACTACAAGAAATAGTAACAATCTTCTAGTTCAGAGGATTTTAGCTAACGTATACTGAATCACCAGGCACTGTCAGCGAGTTCAATTTTTACATACTTACTATCTTCATCCACCACCTGTGATTTAGCAACCCTCAACCAACTTTAATTTTAAACTATTCTAGCCAAGCAGCAATTGAAAAAATCCATGACTAATTGCATTTTATTTATTTAACCTTTTAGAAGTTATAGCTTGTTCACAGCACAGCTTAGTTTGATCTTCTTTGAAAAGTTTAGACTAACTAGGGCCACTCAAAATACTATACCTTTCTTATCATACAGATTAAAATAAATTAGCAGAACAGTTGAAATGCCAATTTAAAACATGGAAATGTGTAGTCATTATCCTCATTTACAAATAGTTATTTTAGTAGTCATTAACTTACCTGAAATAGCCTGGTAAAGATATCAAATTCAAAGATTGAAATGTAATCATTACAGGTTAAATCAATTGTAGACTTCAGAGCCATGGCTTCCAAACCAGAGCTGATAGAATGAACTTCATGAAGGCACTGTCTAAAGACTTTCCAGGGTACAATGGTCCTGAAAGGAGGAAAATTCCAGTAATTATCCGTGTTATTCATGCTTTGTAAAATTTACAGTAACATACAAGCATTTACAGAATAAAGATTTTCATAACATGAATTAGAAATCACAGTATGTGAAGGCCTAAAGGATAAAATTAAAAACAAACAAGTTGGATTCAAATAGTGCTTTCAACATAGCAAGATGGCCCAGGGTAGCTAACAGGAGCTTTATCAAATCAAATTTGATAACCAGCTGCATTGGGATATACAGGGATAGTTAATCAAAAGCTTGATCAGAGGGATAAATTTTAAGAACCATCTTAAAGGAGGAAAGGAGTTGAATAGCATTGTAGGGAATTCCAGAGCCCTTGGCCCAGGATACAGAAGGTATGGTCATTAATGTCAGATTGATTAAAATTGGGAATGCACAGGAGGCCAGAATTACAGAATCCCTCGTCTATGTTGCCCCGTTCCAAGAAAGCACTTACTCCAAAATAAAAATATGCACAGGATCAAATTACTATTCAGTAAAACAATGCCAAATAATGAAAAAAATTGTTCAGTGCTTAATTTGCTTTATTATACCTGAAAGCAAAGGAACTTTCAAACATAGGTTGTGAGAGCATAGCAAAATTGCATTTTTTAACTACCCCAAGTATGTCACTCTAAACCACATGCTTATTTAATAGTTGTCAATTTCTGTGCAACAGAATTGTCATATATTGTTATAAAGCTGGAATTGACACTGTTAACTTGTACTGTAATTTTACATTGATTTCCAAAGACAACCTATGAATAAACCACAGAAATTCACGACACAGAGACCTCGTACAAAGTCCCATAGTTTAAGAATAACCTCAGTACTCTTAACAGAGACTATACGAATTGACCTTTGAGGATACAAATCAAACCATATTTGACATAAGCACCTAACTTCAGAAGCAAATCATAAAACATTTGAAATTGAAAAGGGTAGCATGCCAAACATCACACAATTCACATTTAAGTGCAAATCCCTATTCAACTAACTTGGCCTATATCTTAGGAACTACATTTTGTGATCTTATTAATGTTATTCTGTTGTGCATCAACCCAAAGGAATTAACATTTCTTCAGATTTCATAGAAGCATAGAAATTCACTACATACAAACAAGGCAATTTGACCATCAAGTCCAGGCAAAAGGAGCTACGTAGCATTTCCCAACTTTCAGTGGTTATCCAAGCACTTTTTACAAAGCCATGAGTTTCTACCTCCACTGCACTTTCAGGTGTTGAGTTTCAGGCTCCTACTACTTCACTGAGTAACTTTTTTCTCCACCCATTCTAACTCTTCTATGAGTTAACTGAAGGCTAATAATCTCCCTGTGAAGAGATACATGCCCTTTCTTTCAACAACCTACACTTTTATTTTTTTTGTACAGTCTCCTACGCTCCCAAAAAACCACGCTAGCAGAAAGTCTTTCTTCACAACTAAAGTAGTCAATCCTCAATTCTCCTCTCCACCCACTCTCGTGCTATCATATCGTTCCTGTGGTGCAATGACCAGAATTATACACAGTTCTGTGGCCTAACTAGCACTTAATTTGCATTCCATGTCTCAAGTGTTACAGACAACTTTCCTGTGTGCCTCAATCAGTTCAACTGCTACCTATAAGGAAGGAGCTGTGAGCATATACTCAGTCTTTCTTTCCCTCTACATTTCTTAGTACCATATCATTAACTATATATTCCCTTGCCTTGTTTGCTCTCTTTAAATACATTTCCTCCTACTTGTGGATTGAATTCCATTTGCACTTTTATGCAAACAAAAGAAAAATAATCAAAAATTTCCCAGTTCTGAAAAAGGATCTCAGACCCAAATGTTAGATCTGGTTCCCTTTCGCAGATGCAGCCCAACCTGCCAAGTGCTTTCATCATTTTCTACCTCTATTTGAGATATCTGGCATTTGCTAAGTACCGATTTTCCAACAAAATCTAACAATCAGGACATTGCTTATCTTGTCAAATATACACAATCCTCCCTGCATCTGTTTCAAGGGTACAGGCACTCACTAGTTTCTTTTGTTTGCATGCTTTTTTAGTGCTCGATGAAGACATAAAGCAGCATTCTTAGGATAAAAACCTTCAATACATGCCATAAAATGCAGTAAACTCATCAAACCTCCCTTAAAAGTGAATTCGAGTAGTAATTAAGGAGCTGATCACATGAAAACACAAAAATAAAATGTATCTCATTACAATCCAGGAAGACAAAAGGTTTGGAAGATTACTGCAACAAATTATGTAATAAAGGCAGTTTAAATCACATTGCCCACTATTGTTGCTCTTCAAACCACAAACCACAATTGTGACCACTCTGTTGTCCGCTAGTCATTATAAACATTACAAGTTTGGTCATAAAGGGATTAAAAAGTTGCAATAAATATGCAGTGCATCACCAGTGGTAAAATATTCTGAAGACAAAGCATGCACTAACAAATGCATCTTCTTCCAAAAACACACATGTAGAGACTAAAATTATACAACATTGTGCATAAAAAGATATTTTATACTTAATGCTCTTGGAAAGTTATTCCACTCATCCAAGCTTGCACAATTCAAACATCTGCCAAAATGAAACCATCTCTTTTTCACACCATTGCATGGCATCAATCCAATGTATCATTTCTGAAAAGTTCCATCAGTCCTAGCCTTTACCATATTTCCAAACTAGAACCTAACAAGATGCATGTGTATTGCTTTTCATATGCAGTGCATCTACATCTACTCAGCATTATCAAATTGCAGAGATGACAGAGTAAAGGGATGGTTGAAAAGGGAAGAAATAATGAACTAATAAGATAAAATTAATAAATGAAGATAATGGTACAAATGTAAAGAATGCAATTAACAAGAATTTTAGTCAATGAAAATGCTTGATTTTTTTTACTCAAAAAGGGAAATGAAAGGTTACATCTTACATTTCCAAGAATGGGCAAGCCTAAGAAAATGGCAAGGTACCGTGTGTCTTCAATATTAATGATCTATCAGACACCATCCTAGATGCTTGACAAACAGGAAACCACTTGGTAACATGCTGACACACCACATCAGAGGAAACCTACAAGAATTGACGTCTTTCAATACAGATGTGACAACAAAAGGTTACAGCTTCAAATATTGCTACAGCACAAAATGATTGTATTCTTTAGTGCCATTAGCCTTGTACCTCAAATGCCCAACACTAGGAACATTAAGGCAATGCACTAAGCATTATATAACACAACTGGTCCCTTGCAGACTAACAGAGAACACAACCTCAAAGGTTTATCAGTACTTCCTGTGTAAGCATTTCGATGTCCAGTGATTCCACTCCATTTTATATTGAGATATTATTATAATTTTAACTACTTTACCACTAGGTTTGTGTGAAAATCTTATTGCAAACCCAACTTACATTTGTTCAAATTTCACTTCATCTGAACCCCTCTTAATAATCATATGGATTCTCTTAAATTTAGTCAGCAACAAAAAGATGTGATTGATTGTATGAAATGCAGAGGTAGTAAATGGGACTGAAAGAGATTAAACCAGTAATCACATGAACTCTATTTATATTTTACATCTTTAACTAAAATCCAATGCAATTGTTTTAAACTGTTGTGATGAGTTTGTAATGATTCCAGTAAACATTCTAATATGCATGAAGCTTTGTTCACCTTTTTTTCTTTTATGTTTAAGGTTAAAGTCAGTGGAACTTTGTGTTTGGATAACTAAAAATTTGTGGGAGGTCCATAAAAATTTAATCCTTCAATCATTTACTTTATATAATGTTTTTCATTTAACTCTGAAAAAATGATGAAATTTACCTACTGAGAGACCCATTGTGGTACTTGCACACAAACTGGAAATGAACATTTTAGTTAAATTATAATGCTCAGTTAACATCAAAAAAATGTTTAGTCAGAGTCATTCAGAATGGAAACAGGCCCTTCAGCCTACACAGTTTGTGCTAGCCATCAAGTATCTATCTATATTAATTCCAATTTCCAGCTCTCCGCTTGTAGCCTTAGGGCCACTGTGATGCATACTATGTTACTTTGCACAATAAACAGCAGCATCTTTAAATTTAGCAGAAATTTCTGTGATGGTCTCCTGTCTGATAGTAAAAGGCTTTCTGAATATCAAAGTATACTATATGTTCTCCGTCTACCAGATCTTTGCTATTTCTTCACAACTTTCATCAAGATCTTCAGATGAATCCAGTCAGGCCCTGGCAATTGGTTCTGCTTTTATACAGGATTTACAGTATGTATCATTTTTCACAATGAATCCTAGCCGTATGACTCCATGGACTTTGTACTTGTTCTATATATGCAGTACCTGAAACTGGACTCAAATCATAGCCTGACCATGTTTTACATAAAATCATCAACTACTCTAACTCCATGGTTCTATGATCCCAGTGATTAAAAAAAAGTCAATAAGGTTGATTTTATGGTTTTATCAAACTTTCAGGTTAATTGTACACTTGAACCTTAGGCGTCTCTGTTCATCCATTTCTTTCAAATGTATTTTCATTAAGTCTAAAATACCACTCAATGTTTAAACCTCTAAACATATCTACTTATTAAAATGCATGCTTTTGCCATCACAATTCATCTTGATTTTCTGTTGATGACCAAATGATGTCACGACGACATACACTCTACCCATGTTCGAATCCTACAAAGTGGACTATGCACTAATCCCTGGTGTACACCAACTTAAATCTTTCTCCTCTCTTAAGTAATTTTTTATATACCCAAATTCTTTTTGTTTCCAGCCAATTTTCTACCCAGGCCATTATAATTAGTTCCCCTTGTGGCATTTGCCTGACTTTTTATAATTATCCTTAAAAAGGTACTTTATAAAAATCTACACGTACTATATGTTCAACTTATGACTATGCAGACAAGTAATTACCTCCAAAGTACAGACACGTTTTTATAAGCCAGAATAATTATTTGTACATAGGCACATTGCTCAAATGGGAATGAGAAGACTCAGCACTTTATCTGTTTTGCTGGTTTTAGTTAAGAGATGAATTTTCACATGGACAGTGTGGGAACTCCTTGTTGTTCTCCAAATAGTTCA
>JAUZTB010000087.1:93948866-93960932 GCA_034780895.1 Rhynchobatus australiae | reverse complement strand
AATGCTTTAGCAAAGTTTTTAGTCAATCTGCAGATTGCTTCTTCCTGTTTCAGTGAACAATTTTGATTAAGCTTCTATATATTGAGAAGATACATGCTTATTCTGTTCATGAAGTTTAGAAAAAAAAGTGTGCAGGTACAATGCACAGTGACAGAGGCAGCACAGTGGCGCAGCTGGTAGAGCCGCTGCTTCACAGTGCCAGAGATCCTGGTTTAATTCTGACATTAGGTGCTGTCTGTATTTGTATGTTCTCCCTATGCTTCCACGGGGTTCCTTTGGATCCTTTGGTTTTCCTGCACATCCCAAAGACATGGGTTGGTAGGTTAATTGGCCACTGTAAATTGCTCCTGGTGTGGGTGGGTGGTAGAATCTGGGGGTGTTGTCAAGAATATGGAGAGAAATTAAAAAATGGGATATATGTGGGATTAGTGTAAATGGGTGGTTGATGGTCGGCATGGGCTTGGTGGGCCAAAGGGTATTTCTGCTTGTATCACTGTTTGACGCTTATGAATGGAAACAGCTTGAGCTTAAATGAAGACAGAGTGAATGACTTTATTTTATGAATAGTAGTGAAATAGCATTGTTGGTTATTATTTTACAGTTGATGTTAAAACGTGTCTGTCAAAATGCATTAATGATCTGTCATTCAAGTCATTCACTGACAGTTATTTATTCCCAGTTGATCTGAACAGGTCTTGGGTAGAATGCCAATGTTAACTTAAAGCTCTTGTTTCAAGTTAGCAACTTATAAATTTGAGAATAAAATAAATTAAATTAAATCTCATTATGAAGAGAATGCCAAAGATTTCATGTTTGACACTTCATCAAATATTTCATGTTTGACTCTTCCAGATACTTAAGGTCACTAACCACTAATGTTATATCAATGAAGTATTGACGGATTGATCAACTGAAATCCTTTTGAACCATTTGTGTATCACTAGTTTGAAGTAGGACATGAGGATTGGTCATTTTCTTTCTTCACCTGAATCCAATGTGAATTCTTAATCTCATTGGGCCTGATCTTTAGCTATACTGTGCCGTCGTCTGAACTCTGGATCACATTGTTCTTCCAGCCTGGCTTTGGGTGTGTTCCTCCACTGGGAGCTCAGCTCTCCACACATTGGCAAGGCCCAGGGCACTGTGGGGCAGTGCATGATCTCTCCCAGCACAGGAGGACTGACGTGAGTGGCAGAGTCAGCAGTGAGGCCCCATCCCTGGAACTGCTGATTATCAAGCCCACTGTTTAAATTAAACACACACTATTAAAAGCATTTAAAATAACTAAATTAAATCAAACCAAAATCCTGACCTACCTTTCTGTCAGCAGCTGATTTCTCTCATTCGCATGAGTGGGCCTGCCACTGCTGCTGTGTTGAGCTGAAGCCTGTGCTACTGATTGCACTCAGGAGTTACCGGGTTATGAATACTGACAGAGCTGTCGCTGTACTTGCTGGAAATTTTGCCCCATTCAGTTTGGTATTTGCCATTGTTGCAGTGTGATCTCAGAAGCAAAGGGTTTGTATATTCTGCTTTCTGATTAGGAATATCTTTCATAACCAAATCACGGAAATAAAAATAACATAGACTCAGTTTATCCTATCGTTGAATTTCAAAGAATGCAAATGAAATAATACAGAATTTGTAATCTTTTCTTCTCACCTGATCAACACCTGCAGCTGCTGGTTTGTAATTTGGCCAGTATAAAGTATGTTACTGCAATTAGTCATTGATGGGAGATACCTTACCATAAGAATCAATCTACCACTGTTGTGTAATTGTGCAGCAGATTACCCTGTAGTGCATTATTCATGAATTCACAGCAGTGAGTCTTAAATAAGAATTCTGTAGCTACATTTCATAAATATTTGAAGGACTGCATACTGTGTTTGAATATATCTGTGCATTTTCACAAGGTTTCTGTGACTAAAGAGATGTAATGTGCAACTGAGTGGTCACTTAACCCATTTAACCTGTGGATTATTAAACTATAAAAGCTTGTTAGCACTGAATTGAAGCATTGCTTCATTGCTTTCAGTTTAATGTAGTAATGTTTTATTTTGGTGATAAATATAGAAATACTCATTGTTCCAACTCCTAGAGTTTCAAAAGTTTCATTTTCAGTCAATTTTAAAATGAACTGATCAAATAGTCCTTTGTTGAAATTGTTCTATTACCTTTCATCAATATTTATTTTAAAGTATAAAGCACACTATTTTCTTTCCTAAGAATTCACTGTGTAGCTGGCCTATGCCACAGAATGGAATGAAGATTAACTCCTTAGCTTTGTTAATATGTACTTTAATGCCAAAATGCAGTCTTATCTGTTTCCTTTATGGTGCATTCTGTATATTGCATTAAATGTATTGGATTTCTGCAGACCAACTCTAAGCTGTAAAAACTGAACCAACTGTATTGCAGTGTATTTTGATAGTAACTAGTTTACTTTAAAATAACTGAGCATAAAGTTTATGTTGAAATATTTGGTGATCCCTTCCTCAATGACTGCCGAAGGTCCTTGCAAACAAAACTGTAAGGTTCAGTTGCTCACTTGGATAAATTTTCTGCCAGCCAAAACTCTTGGCTTGTTGGGCTGGAGCTTGTTGGGATATCCTGGCATGACAGCATGAAATTTCTCTATATAAGTGCCAATAGGTTTGAGCAAATCTGGATATCCTGACCTTGGTCGCCATTGTCCTCAAGGGTTTTGGTGTCTATTCTCTGATGATGATGCCTCATGGAATCAGTGTGAGGATTTGTGGCAGTTCCCTAGTGCTTATACTGGTTAATATTCCCATTGAATCGGCATCAGTTTACACCTGGTTTAGGAGCAGGAAGTCCATTCATCTCACTTGACGTAAACTGCCACAATGTAGAAGTACTTTTTTTTAATGAATTGATTTTGCTTAGATGTTTTTTGCTGTTTAAACTGTTTAATTCTCTCTTTTTATGTTTTGATTTTTAAGTTGTTTAATTTACTTTAATAGTTTTTGAATATCAAAAAAATTCAAAATTTTTCCTCATCCCTGACAGTTTGACAGCAGGCTAAGCCTGGGTGTGAATTAGCCAGCTGTCAGTTTTTCTGCTGTTTTTGTGAACAAGGCTCATTCTGGCCCAGATAATGGTATTATGTAGCACAAGGTCATGTCACAGAATGGGATTTAATGGTTTTATGACTGTGACTAATGTGTTATTAAAGAGTTCAGTCAAAAATTATTCTAAGGGAAGACTTAAAAACAAGTAGGCAAATCTTTTCAGAGATACGAAATCTCCCTGAAGCGTATCTTGCTACATGAAGTACAATTTCAATTGCCAATGTTGATCTACTACTTTTTGTATGCCTCATGAGGAGAGGAAAAGGTTAGAAAAGAACTGGTTATGTTTAAAGAAAACATTTTTGTGTAGATAGTGGGATAAAGTATCTCTAATTTTGGAGTTCAGTAACATTATGCAAATAAGTTGACAAGCTAATTATTTGTAAGATTACCACTTTCAGTTAGCCTAGGAACTGACAGATTATTGAGTCTGTCATTATTTTAGATTCTCGGAGGGCTGGAAAGGATAGGCTGTTTTCCTGACCTAGAAAATCAAGAACAATAATATACAATCTTGGGGTATGGAGTAGACCATTAAAGACCGAGTTTCCTTTCCTTAGAGGGGGGTGAATCTTTGGAATTCTCTATCCTAGAGAAATGTGAATGCTTAATTGTTTGAGGATATTAATGATCATGATCAATAGCTTTTTGGACTTGGAAGAAGATTGAGGGATATTTAGATAAAATAATTTTTTTTAAAGTTAAGGTCAAAGATCAATGATAATCTTATTGAATGGTGAACTCAAGGAGCCTTAGGCCTACTTGTGCTCATATTTCTTATGTTCTTCTATGTTTTTGGTAGTCCTGTTTGTTAGCATGTTGTTTGACTGTGCCCATGTTAATGATAGCCAGTTAATGTAAAGTGGAAATATTGATAATGAAGTTCTGTTTTTCTACATGTAGAATAAATTTATATCTTTTAAGAGATTACTGTGGTTCCTGATGTTTTCTATGATAAGAGTGGTAGGTACCTGGAATGGGTTGCCGGGGTAGTGGTGGAAGCAGATATGATAGTGGTGTTTAAGAGGCCATTAGATAGACACGTGAATATGGAGGGATATGGATTATGTACAGGCAGAAGAGAATTTAGTTTAATTCGGCATCATGTTTGGTGCACACATCATGGACTGAAGGGCATATTCCTGTTTTCTACTGTTCTATGTTCTAATTAGGGTTTCAAATTGTGGTTAGCAGTTTTTCTGACTTACCTGTGATGTTGTTTCATGGGGAGGAAAAGAATTTTGCTCCATTTTTATAATGAACAGAGAGGGAGGTAAAATACATCTTTTTCACCAGTAGAGGCTGTTCCAAACATGAATGTGCTCTTTTCAAAGAGTACTCAAGAACCACCAGCAAGATGAGAGATTTAGAGATGGATAAAGGAGAGGGAGTAGGTGGACAATAAATCCACAGTCCCTGAAAATAAATTGTTACCTTTTATTAACACTTGCATTCTTTAAAAAAAACAGAAATCAGAATATTCAGTTGTAATGAAATTCTTGTTTCTTGGTGACACCAAAAGTACTTGAGTGAAATTTGTACACCACTTACCGACATCCAACTTTATTATCACTAGAGACATACGTGAACCACAGCAGCTCAAGTTGAAGCCTCAGTCTTACGGACATCTGATTTTATGGTCTATTCACACTGCTGAGTTTTATCACATCGAACAAATTCACAGTATAGGGTTGTGCCAGTCAAACATTGCTATATTTGAACAGAGTAATTTTTTAAAGAAGATTCATTTCAGGAGTTTTTATATCAAATATCATGACAAGTCGATATGTTGACAATTGAAAATGAGCAGTTACTGCTCAACAGTTCTGGCTTGGTCTGCTTTTGCACAGTTATGAAACAAATTTGGTCCTATTGGAGCTAATGGTAAAGTAACATTTTTGCAAAATACTTTTGTGTTGTTCACTCCCTTTTTAGAAACAAGCAGTAGTTCTTTAAAAGTCACCACTTCAATGAATTTTACACTTCAGCTAATCAGTCTCTAGACCTGTCTGCCAGTTATTGTATTCCATCCACTGGGAATAAATATAGATTAGAAGAGGGCCATCTCTCAAAAGTTGCAACCAGGTTTTTTTTCACTCAAGTTGTGCCATGCCAAATAGTTTGCCAGATTTTATTGCTAATTGCCATGAGAAAGTGATGGTAAGCCGCTGCCTTAAACTGCTGCAGTCCTTCTGGTGAAGGTATTCCCACGATGCTGCTCATTAGGGCTTTCCAGGATTTTGACCCATCAGTGATGAGGGACTAACGGTATGTTTCCAAGATTGGATAGTAGACAGTTTGGAGAGGAACCTGCAGGTATTGGTATTCAAATGCACCTACAGCCTTTGTCCTTCTAGATGGCAAAGGTCATGCATTTGGGAGCTACTGTTGGAGTAGCTTGAGCGAGTAAATGCTGTGCATTTTGTAGATGGTACATACTATAGATGCTGTGTGCCAGTGTTTAGACAATGAATATTTATAGTGGTGAGTGGAATGCCAGTCAAGCAGGTTGCTTTATCTCGGATGGTGTCAAGCTTCTTGAGAGTTGTTGAAACTGCACTCATCAGGCAGGGATTAAGTGTCACACTGTACACCTGATTTATGCCTTGGAGATGGTAGGAAGGAGTTGGGGTGTCGGGGGTGAGACACTGCAGGATACCCAGCCTGTTCCTGAAGCCAAGGTATTTATGTGCCTGGTCGAGTTAAGGTTTTTGGTCAGTAGTAATCCCAGGATATTGACAGTGGGGGACTTGTTCAATGGCATTACCATTACCATCAAGGGTAGACTCTCCCTTGTTGGAGATAGTCATTGCCTGGCACATTTGTGGCATGAATACTTCTTGCTACTTATCAATTCATGCCTTGTCTAGGTCTTGCACATGCTAATATGGGCTGCTTTGTTTGCTGAGGAGCTGCAAATGGAATTCATTAATGAACATCCTACTTTTGAACATGATGAAAGAAAGGTCATTGATGAAGTAGCCAAGGTAGTTGGGCCTAGGATACTACACTGAGGAACTCTTGCAGTGATGTCCTGGGGCTGGGAAGATTGATTATTGTCACCTTCCATTGTGCAAGGTATGAAGTTGAAGTGGAGTTTATTGTCATATGCACTAGTATATGTGTGCATGGGTGCAATGTAAAACTTAGTTGTAGCAGCATCATAGGAACATAGCATCATATAAGTAGGATTCACAACAAAAACACAACTGAAACATAAATTGTACACAATTTTTACAAGAAAGAACACAATCAAAACAAAAAAAAGTCCATTTTAGTGCAAAGTTATAAAAATGGTCACTAAAATGTAGTGCTTAGGGTCATACCAGTTGGTTCAAGAACTGAATGGTTGAAGGGAAGTAGCTGTTCTTGTGTGGAACTTCAGGCTTCTGTACCTCCTGCCCAATGGTAGCTGCAAAAAGATGGCATGGCCTGGATGGTGGGGATCTTTGATGATAGATGTTGTCTTCCTGTAGATACCACCAGTGGTGGGGAGGGATGTGCCTGTGATGTGTTGGGCAGAGTCCAGTACTCTCCTCTCTGCAGCTTCTTGGGTTCCTGTGCATTCGAATTGCCGTACCAGACCTTAGCTCCAGCTACAGGAGTGTTTTCTTTAGATTCCCATTGACTTCAGTTTTACCAGGGTGCCTAGAACTGGAAATGGTTTATTTGCCACATGTACCGAGGTACAGTGAAAAACTTGTCTTGCATACCGTTCATACAAATCGATTCATTACACAGTGCATCGATGTAGTACAAGGTAAAACAATAACAGAATGCAGAATGAAGTGTCACAGCTGCAGAGAAAGTGCCTTGCAGGTATTCAGTAAGGTGCAAGGTCATATTAAGGTAGATTGTGAGGTCAAGAGTCCATTTTAGAACCATAGAACAACACAGCACAATACAGGCTCTTCGGCCCACCATGTTGTGCCACCTTTCAAACCACACCTAAGACTATCTAACACCTTCCTCCCACATATCCCTCTATCTTAAATTCCTCCATATGCCTATTGTACTAGGGAACTGTTCAATAGTCTTATAACAGAGGGATAGAAGCTGTCCTTGAGCCTGGTGGTATGTGCTTTCAGGCTTTTATATCTTCTGCCCAATGGGAGTGGGGAGAAAAGAGAATATCTTGGGTGGGTGGAGTCTTTGACTATGCTGGCTGCTTTACCGAGGCAGCGAGAAGTATAGACAGAGTCTGTGGAGGGGAGACTGGGTTCTGTGATGTGCTGAGCTGTGTCCACAACTCTGCAGTTTCTTGCAGTCATGGGGAAAACAGTTGCCATACCAAGCCATGATGCATCCAGATGGGATGCTTTCTATGGTGCATCGATAACAATTGGCGAGGGTCAACAGGAATATGCCAAATTTCTTCATCCTCCTGAGGAAGTAGAGGTGCTGGTGAGCTTTTTGGCTGTGGCATCTACGTGGTTGGACCAGGACAGGCTATTGGTGATGTTCACTCCTAGGAACTTGAAACTCTCAACCCTCTTGACCTCAGCCCCGTGATGTAGATAGGAGCATGTGCCACCCCCCACTTACCTGAAGTTGCCATACTCAGTCAAGTGCTGCCTTGATGTCAAGGACAATCAATCTCGCCTCATATCTGGATTTCAGCTCTAAGGTCCACATTTCAGCCAAGGCCCTTTTGAGGCTTGGAATTGAGTGGTCCTGGTGAAACTGAAACTGGAATAAGGGAATAGTTGATTAGTGAGTAAGGTGAAATCCTGCCTATACATCACTTGGAAATCCTATGAATGCAATGCTGTGGGCTAGGTGGACTCCACTGTGCTGTACATTTCTGTGACTATATGATGGCAACCAGAGATAGCTGATTATTTCTATCCAACTGCAAATCATGGACACTGAGGGCAATCATCATACTCCAACTTGCTGCCCAGCTGAGAACAACTAACTCAGCAGAGCTGGGACAGAGACTAGGAATTCCCTGGCATATGATTTGTATATTCACTGGATAACATCACTGAGGGCTGTTCTTGGACTGTTAGCTAAAATGAGGTATTTGCCTAAAATAGATTTGGTGCTTATAGCCAGTCTTTCATGATATTATCTTGAAAGCTTCACATTAATTGCAGGATAATGCTAAGCTCTAATTTTAACTATGAAGCAATTTGACATTTTTTGCCTTTGATTTTACATTTTTATATCATATCAAATATGAAGTGACAATAATTGCAACTTGTTTCATTGCAAGGCACTCTAAATCTGTAACTACTTCTAACTTAAATTTACAGATAGAGTATTCTCTGGTAAATATTGGTTGCAGATGGCTGTGAGCTTGTGCACCAGTTTTACCTTTTCACTTTCCTTTTTATAAGAGAATACTTCTGCTTCATGCAAGAAACATTTTACTTAAATTCTACATAAATTGATAGTGCCTGCTTTATCGGGTGTATCTTAAAGTCTTCCATGTTAGAAAAAGGAACAGCTCCTAATGTAATGATACCAGAATTGTGATGACTGAGAGCAACAATGCCATCAAAGTGACCAGCTCATTGAGACCCTAGTAACTGGATTTGGCTCTGTTGGACAAGACGCAGCATTCGTATGTCCGGCACCAGACCTCTAACAACAGACAATCTGTTCCAAGGTCTTCAAAAGGAAGATAGTATAAGGCAGATAGGGGAAAAGATTGAAAGAAGTGTTCAAACCTTCCTCAGAAAAAATGAAGCATTCCCATTGACACTTGGGAATCCCTAGCCCATGGTTGCTCAAAGTGAAGAAGGAGCAGTCAGGTGCTATTGAAAACCTTGAGTCTGTACATTGTGAATACACAGAAGCTCTGCGTAAACAGCAGGAGTGCATCTCACGAAGTACCTACCTGTCTGCCCAATGAAGCACCTCGTGCCCCATTTGTGGAAGAGTCAGCAATTCCCATATTGGCTACACAATCACTCCTGAATCTGGAAAACTAGAGTGGAAGCAAGTTGTCTTTGATACCAAGGCACTTCTTAAGAAGGAGGAGAAGGAGAACATTGTCCAGATCTAGATAGTTATAAGCAGCTTCTCATTCAGGAAAAATCTACACCTTTGTTCAAAACTTAATGACATTGTTAACATCAAATCGGAATTCACATTCAAAGCAATTGAGGGAGAGCCTAAGGGAAACTTTTTCTTAAAAAACAGTGGACACTGCTGCACTAATTTTTTTGACCACCTACATGGGGTAATTTACAGTTGCCAATTCACCTATCAACCAGCAATCTTTGGGATGTCGAAGAAAACTAGAGCAGCCAGGGAAAACTCACATGGACCCAGGGAGAATGTACAAATTCCACACAAAACACAAGGTCAGTGAGAACTGTGAGGTAGCAGCACCACCTGCCACCCATGGGCCTGCTACTCTTAGCAAACTATGTATGTTGTGGGTTTGGCAGATGTTGAGAAAGCCGTGCCAAGGTGCTGCATTGCACTGTGCTACAATACACATAATAGAGTTTAGTGTAATTGACTCAGAAGTTCTCAAGTATCGTTGCAGCTACACCCATTTCATCCTGCCCTTTCTGGCAAGTGAAAGAATAAGCAGGAGTTGAGCCACTTGCCATAGAATGCTTAGCTTCTGACCTGCTGTAATTGCCATATAATTTACTTAGCTGGTTGAGCTGAGCTTTGGTCAATAGTGGCCCTCCAGGATTTTGTTTGTGGTGGATTAGGCAGTGATAATATTGAATATCCAAGGGAGCTGGTTCGGCTCTCTTATTGCAGAGGGACGTTGACTAGCAATTATGTGGTATGTAAGTTCTCTAGGGCTTTCTGCATGTAGCATGGACTATTTACATCTGCAAACATGTGAATGGAGCTGAACACTGCAATAATCTGCCAGCAGCCCTCCTTAAAAAAGTAGTTGATGGAGCAGCTAATGTTAAAAGGAAGCTGCCCTGAGGAACACCCTCAGCATTGTTCTTGGACTGAGATGATAGCCTCTAACAGCCATGACCTTTGTACCAAAGTACAGCTTTGGGCAGAAGAGTTTTCACTCACACAGCATTGACTTCATCTTTATGGGTGTTCCTATGTGGAACGGTGAAATGTTGCCTTGATGTCGAAGCTGGATACTCCCAAGACAGAATCATGCCACCTACTGGTCCAAGGTAGATAGAACTTTAGTGAGCCAGTTGAAATGAACTAAGCATTGTGAAAAGCAGTGAAGTTATGAAAATTATTCATTGCTGGTCAGCAGAGGGAAGTTCATGTTGTCCAGGAATGTACATATAGGAAAGAAGAGTGCTATGCAGTAACTCTTACCTCATCTCTAGAAATCCACCCTTTTTGCATGTTTAAGTTGTTCTGGCAGAACCAAGCTGGAAATCATTATGCAGTTTATTAGAAATAACATTTGATAGCACTCTTGTTTAACTCCTTTTTGTTACTTTGCTGATAGGGCGGTAATTGATTGGGCTTGAGGTGACCTGGTTATTTTTTTCGACAGAATATACCTGGGCAATTTTCCATATTGTGAAGTTATAAAGTTCTGATTATGCAATAATAGTATTGGTACTTTAACAGCTTTAGTAAATGCAGTGCCATTTCCCTGTTATCAGCATGGTGTCTTTCTCTCTGGTCAGAAAGTTTTTTTAAAATCTATTTTGGTAGATTTCTTGCAAATCTTTCTTATTGCAGTTATTGTGTTTATCATTTAACATAAAAATAGTATTCTGTTTGGGGTACAGACTGTGCTTTGTTATGTATTCCATGATAGATGTGCTGTGATATTGGTTAACATCTGGATGCACATTAGATGATAAATATGAACTCAAATTAAATACAAGATTGGAATCAGTGTCGTGGACATCCGTCCAGGTTGGTGCTTACNNNCTTGAATTTTATCAGAGGTTTTTTTTGCCTCTGCTATATCCCCATGTCAATTTTTTCTGAACTAGACCTAATTTTAAGGCATAAAATTCACTGACAGTAGAGTAGGTTGGAGTAGGAATACCAGAAAGAAAAGCCTGTAGCAAAGGCAGAGTGACCTAATTATTTCAATAAAGTTTAATATAAGATTGTGTCTAAAGGTAATAGAGGGATTAAGCAAATAGGCTGCCTTCTTCCATCAGCACCATGGCCAGTCTTGTCCACTTCTCTTTTGAGTTGCTGGTATTGCAGTGAAAGAACCTCATAATCATGAATGTTGTCAGAATACAGGGAAATGGAGTATTTGTTTAGACATTTGAGCACTGTTATTGGGTGGCTTAGGGTTAGTTTGGTTCTCCTCCTCCTGCGGTGGGTGGGATTTGCAGCACCAGTTTTAGGGAGGAGATCAGGCATGAAGCCACACATTCTTTCCTCCTTCATATTGTACTATTTTCTTTTGAAAAGAATAATTTGTGTAAATCATGCACCAAATGGATGGAAGCAAGTCATCAAACCTTCTCCCTAATACAAGTGAAAGCTTCAATATGTGCCAGCTAGAAATCCAAAGGCAACTGCATTTTTGGTACCTCAGTGATGGCAAGATAGACTTCAAGTCAAACAACATCCTCACTTAGAAATTTATTTTCCATGCTCTTAAATGCTTGATCTTTTACTTTATTGAAATATCCTCATAAACGTGGTGTAGGAATTTCGTCACTACAGCACGTCAGGAAGGCAGCTTTTCTCTGCCCTCTGTGCAGTAAGGGGCCATTAAATAATGCTGACCTTGCAAAGACACCTCTCACCCTCAGATGACAACAAATAACGAGAAACCTAATTCTCTCTAAAGATATAGTTTTCATGTTGGCATTCCTTTTATTGAGAATGAAATACTCTTGTACTACCTATCTTTCATACCTTACTACATCTAAGTAGTGCAGCCATGAAGACAGATTGCTGGTTGCTTGAAATGAGGGATGTTCCAGATCCATGGAGAGATGATCACAAGCAGTTCTGTGCCAAGGTGGTGTAATTTGCCACTGCACCTCCTCACAGTTAACTGCAGCAATCTGGACTAAATGGCAGTTGTGATGGC
>JAUZTB010000087.1:93670636-93681190 GCA_034780895.1 Rhynchobatus australiae | reverse complement strand
AGATGACACCCTTTATACCTGAGATGAGAGATGCTCTTTAGTAAACAATAGTCCAGTTAGGAAACCTATTAGATACTTGTGGTTAAACCAACCAAAGAAAAAACCACATATTCACCTGATGGGCGAACCAATAAGCTAGTAAGCGACCATTCCTTGTGCAGCCACTGGAGGTGTTTTAACCACTATACATGGTAAAAACTAATTAAAACAGTAGAATCCAACACTGTTTAGAAATAAGGGATTGCTCATTTAAGATGGAGCAAATGAAATGTTTGTTTTCTGCAACAGTGAGTCTTTAGAACTCTTCCTCAAAGGCAGGAGGGGCAGGATCTTTGAGTGTTTTTTCAGGTAAAGTTAGAGACTTGATAAGCAAGGGGATAAAACTTTACTGTGGGTAGGGAGGAAGGTGAAGTTGAATTTACAAGCATATCAGCCATGATCTTATTAAATGGTGGAGTGGGCTTGAGGGAGTGAGTGGCAGACTCATGCTATTAATTTGTTTGTATGATTTCAATCTGAAATCACTGAAGTTAGTGTTAAATCTGGATGTCAGTAAAGTGCTGAATTGGTGTTTCTTGTGCGTCATTGGCACAGTGTAGGAGATTATGAACACAAGTTACAGTGGGGCATAATTGATTCACCTGGAGGAGTTTTTGGTGGCCAGGTGGTGGAAGGGAAAGGTCTTGCACCTCTTCCATTTGCTAGAGGAATACAGTGGATTCATGCAGATTACTTGAAGTTTGGACTGTGGTTTAGGGAGAATGTAATCCCCTTTGGAGGGGAAGAATAACTTTGTGGGTTTTTGGAAGGAAGGCAAGTGGTGAAAATAAAATGCATGAAATTAAAAAATACAGGATTATTGTAAATTGGTGGTTGATGGTGAAATGGAGTTGATGGGTTAAAAGACCTGTTACTGTGCTGTGTGACTGTGAGAACCTGTCAAAAATTGTGGAGGAAAACCTTTGGTTAAAGTACTTGGAAGGTAGTGTCACCACAACACATGAAATGGGGGGAAAAAAACCCCCAAAAAGAATGAAGTGGGTAGGCCGGGGGAAATAATCACAGCACTGAGAATATTAAATGGGAATAGTGGGCCTGTTGTAGAAACTGCTTAATGCCCTTTACCTAGAAATAGAGAAATCAAGTAGAAGAGATGGTTTGTATAAAGGATAGAAAGCGATTGCACAGTTCCTGAAATTTTCCAATTAGAGGAAAGTGCAGGAAATGTCACAGACATCCCATCATCTACTGGAAACAGAGGTGACTCATGAAATGTCTCATTTTGTTTCCTATTAATTTATAATACTTGTAGACATTCTGAGTGGGATTTCCCCTTGGGCATAGAATAACTGGTTATTTCCCAAGTGACTTGCCGCAACAGCTGCAATTTGGACAGGTGCGCGGATAGTTTCCAGGCAAAAAAAACTTGATCCTCCTTGTACATGGGTTTTGGAACCAGCCTTTAATTGAGGAAATGATCCTTCTGATGAATGATCCTTGACCGGAAACATTAATTCAGTTTCTCTTTATGACAATGATTCTATGACTCTCTGTGGATGCTACGTACCTTGTTAAATAACCCCAGCAATTTCTGTTTTCATATTTCTGGGATCTGCACTTTTTTGCTTTTCAGTAGTGATGTTGTCTCTGAGTTGGGTTCAAGTGCTGCACCAGAGACTAATGACTTGTTAATGCCCAATTGCTTGTTAGTTACCATAAGATATGTCAGTAAACATTAGACTGTTCTGTTCCAAAGATAGTAGATTTTTAATGTTGTAATAAGTGAGAATATTTCCCAACAACCTCTGGGCACCAAAGTTAATATTTTGGTAAGTGTTATCTTAAATATTTGATGGAGATAATTTTTAAAATTTTAACTTTTGTTTCTATTATTTCTCAATCCTACCTTTCTTTCTCTGTTGATTTTTCTGTACATGATTTTATATTGGATTAAATATTCCATCCTACTCTGTGTGACTCAGGATACTTTAATCTGATTGATAGACATGATATTCCTTATCCTTCCCACAGATACCTAAGGATCCTTGTAGAAAGTGCCATGTTAAAACAGATTTCTAATGCTAGTTGTTGCACAAAGGCCCACTGGGAGGCTGTGGGTAGTAGTGCAATGAACTGTAATCATGATTCATTATTCTTTATCATTTCTGTTTGTGGAGCTTTGCTGTGTGCATATTTTGTTGTCTCGTATGCTACGTTGTAGCAACAACACCATTTCATTGGATACAAGCTTCTTTTGGGATAAGGTAGAAGGAAGACATAATGTAAAGAAAACACTTTGCTCAGTCATGATTACACATTGTTTGACAGGGAGGCGCCAGACCTCTGCTTAGTGCCTCCTTGTTTTGAGTAAAGTGATTTTGAAATTTGCGGATTGAAAAAGTGTGCCAGTGGATTTTTGGAGTCATACTGCTTAGTGGAGAATGAATTGCAAGTGGTGCAGTTAGATTTTGTACAGAATAGAGCTTAGGATAGGAGTTAGGTGAATATTTGGAGTAACAATGGGATTGAAGGGTAGTATTGTTGAATCTGATCTTGTAATTAATGCAATATGGTGTCTCAAATGCAGTTAGATTGCACAGATAGTGTTAAATTTGGGTTGAGAAAATGCCCTGTAGCCAATACATTAGGACTTTTCTAATGAAAATCTGGTTAACTTCTCCAGTATTATTGTGTAAATATGTAATTTAGTTGATTCTACATGGAAAAAGGAATTCCAGAATGAAGTCATTTATAAGAAGCAGTTCTTTATTTCTGAGAAAATGAAGTATACACCGCACGATGGTCAGAAATCGGAATTATAATGGCCCCAATCTGAAATCTGACTGGGACCATTAGAACTGAGCAAAAATGCAACTGTGAGAGTTTAACAAAGGCCTGTTTCTGTGCTGTACAATTCTGTGATTCTACCATTCTATGTAAATCAATTGTTTTATAGATTGACATCTTTCTTTCTATACTCGCTAATAGTTTAAAGAATATAGTTGATGTGATTATAACCAGCTTTTTGTACTGGTATCAGAAAACTGAGAAAATTGCATCACTTGCTTACAGCTGAAGTGTATGTGGAAACTTAGTATTTATCAATCCCATTGGCATGTCACTTTTAATTTAAGAAAAACACTGACAGTTATCGTAATGCTTCAGGAAGCCCTGAATTAAAGTGGATAGTGAGGGAGGTTGTCAAAGGATATGGCAGGATTTAGATCATATACAAATATGGGCAGAGAATAGGGAGATGGAGTGTAATCCAATCCAGTATGAGGTGTTGCATTTGGGAGGTCAAATATAAGAGGTAAGTATACAGTAAATGGCAGGGGTGTTAAGAGCATTGATGCACAGAAAGATCTTGGGGTGCAAGTCCATGAAAGTGGCAACGCCAATTAGATAGTGTGTTAAAGAAGGCTTGCGGGATGCTTGCCTTCATCAGTCGGAGCACTGAGGATAAAAGTTGGCAAATCATGTTGCAACTGTTATAAAACTCTGGTTGCAGCATTACAGCAAGGATGTTGTGGCTTTGGAGAGGGTGCATAGGAGGTTCACCAGGATGTTACCTGGATTTAAGAGTATTAGCTATAAGGAGAGGTTAGACAGATTTGGATTTCTTTTCTCTGACACGTTGGAGACTAAAGTGTATAAAATTTATGAGAGGCATTGAAATGGTCATAATCAGTCTTTTTCCCTGGGGGGAATGTTAAATGCTGGCGGGCATAACTTTAAGGTGAGAAGGAGAAAGTTTAAAGTAGATTAACAAGGCAAGATTTTTACTCAAAGTGGTAGGTGCCTGGAACGCACTGCCAGGGGAACACACTGTCAGAAATGATAGTGATGATTAAGAGGCATTTAGACAGACACATGAACTGAATGGAGGGATATAGACCACATGCAGGCAGATGGGATTAGTTTAATTTGGTACCTTGGTCAGCACAGACATCATAGACCAAGCAACCTGTTCCTGTGCTGTACTGTTCTATGTTCTATTCCTACGTGTGTGTGGGCAAAATTCTGAAATTCCACATGTAGATCAATCTGGAAGTGGATGCTCAAGAATACCATACAAACCTAGTTTGAAATTTGCTAACAAAGGGATTAATATTTATTTTGATGTGGCAACACTTGCGGGCTGCTCCCAGAACACTCTACGCAAAAGATGCATTTCACTGCATGTTTCAATGTACATGTAACTAATCAAGAACTGGTCTTGTCTTTGGTTTTGTTATTTACATAAGATGAAAATGTAGTTTTCAAACTTGGGCGAGGCTATTGCTGCTAACTAAACATGCCAATTTAGGAAAGGCAGGATCTGCCATATGCCACCACTGAAAATGTAATTGGCTAATGATATTGGATGATCTATAATTCTCTGATTATGTTTACACTGCTGGCATCTATTACCGAAATGTTGAAAAAACTGATTGTCATGGTGGTGCATCCCAGCTCTCAGCCAGTGACCAAGTTGTTTTTGCAATCTCTAGTTTCCTACTTGTCACAATCAGTGTTGAAGGTTTTCATATTCATTTTACTAACATCATTAAAAGCTGAGCTTTGGGTACCGTACAGGTCTCTTGGTTTGAGCCATCTCCCTATATAAGTTAATGACAGAAATGGTGGTCATTGAAGCAAAGAACACAACTTGTCACACAATTCTTAACAAAAAAGCAAGATATTAACTAACCAAGACAGTTATGCAAAATAAAGTAAGATAGTGTGCAAGCCAGTACTAGATCAACTCTTGCCGGGAAATTGATAGCAACAATTGAAATCTAACTTTATGATGATATTAAGAGAACATTTGGCCATCCTGTCCCCAAAGCTGAAATCTATATGTGGAAAAATAATTGAGAGATGAGAGATTCTGTAGATGTTGGAATCCGGAACAATACACACAAAATGCTAGATGAACTCGGCAGGTCAGGCAGTATCTATGGAGGGAAATAAACAGTCCATGTTTTGTGTTGAGACCCTTCATCAGGACTGGAAGAGGGCAGAAGCCAGAAATAAGGGGGAGGAGCACAGGCTGGCAGGGGATAGGTGATTCCAGATGAGGGGGGGAAGGTAGTTGGTTTGGAGAGGGGTAATGAAAGAGAGTGATGTTGGAGGAGGCAGACTTAAGGTGGGAGAAGGGGTCATCAGTGGGGGGAAATCCTTGGCAAAGAAGTAGGCTCAAGAGACAGGTGACGGAAGAAGAGCTCGGTGTCATGGTGGGCGTGGAACTCATTGAGGTGTGGGTGCAGGGGGACAAAAGTAAGGCCCTGGAGGGGCCTTCTTGCATCACTCTCTTTCATCCCCCCTCCCACTCACCTACCTACACCGTCTCACCTGGACTCACCTATCACCTGCCAGCCAGTGCTCTTGCCCCTTCCCTGACCTTTTTATACTGGCTTCTGTCCTCTTCCTTTCCAGTCCTGATAAAGGGTTTCGACCTGAAACATCAGCTGTTTATTTCCCTGCATGGATGCTGCCTGACCTGCTGAATTCCTCTAGCATTTTGTGTGTATTGGTGGGGAAATGATTACTGACTAGAACAAGGACATGGTTGGCTGGGTACAGCACAATTCTGAGCTATAATCACATGAGACAGATACCTCTAATCCATGGCTAATGTTCTTCTGCAGCTACCTGGCATAGATGAGCTTGATGTGGAATCTTCAGTACATGAGCTTGTAAAGGCCATTGATTTCCCTGCAGGTAGGAAGGCGTGTGGTAGGGATGGAATTTCACTCAAACTTCTCAAATTTGGAAAAAGTATATTTATTGTCATATCTCCATGATCACCTCCTCTTCTTCCTTTGTTGGAGGTGTTAATGTCAGCCATGGCAAAGGCTGTTAGTGTCAGCCACAGCTGTAGCTGCATATTATGTTATAAAATGGAGAACCGTAGACCTAATGTAAAGCATTGTGGAGCTTGATCACATTCGACTGGATACTGCAATCATAATCTGATGAGTAGGGCCCCTCTTATCAGCACAGTGTTTACAATAAATACACAAGGATGGTGGATAAGATTGTTTGATAAACATCATGAGACAGCTCAGAACTGACCATGTTGATCACACAGCCAGATAACGTCTAATTATTGACTTGATTGGAGATGTATGTCATTTGTGTAATCAATTAACATCATGATTGGTCTTAACCAGCCAGAATGGGCTAAAGAAAATGTATAAAAGTGTATGCTTTCCTTCATTTGGTGGAGAAGTTCCCTGGAACATCCAGCAGCTTACTCCCATCAGTATAGAGCAATAAACCTTTGATGATTGGAGCGGCCGCGGGTGTTAAGTGACTCTTGGATCATTCAATATCCCCTTTTAGAGGTTTTGTTTTTGCAAACATCATCATATTATGCAAAACTAAGTAAAGCATCTCACTGCTTGGACTTGAGAAAATAAAAATTACTATGTTGTTCTGCCTAATGTTACCAGCTGCTACTGTTTGTGGGATAAAATATTGTTTTATTAATGATATAGTATATCTTTACATGATATACTATTACATAAAGATATTGATACTTGTCAGCTTTGATAGTTACATTTTTAGTCTTCAAAATATGTAGACTTTTGAAAATGTGTGCATTCCAAAATGTGGAAATGTACCAAAATAGACTAATTGCTGCAATCTGTCCTGAATAAAACACTCTTCCACGGAACAAAATGTATTTTTTTGTGTAATGTAGTTTTAACTGCAGTTTACAAGATGCCTCTGCTTCATTGCATTCATAGCAAAACTGCAAGTAAAATTTATCACTGGTGTGAGTAGGGAATTTCCACCCAGGATTTCTGCTGAACTCATTGCAAAACCATGCTTGTGTTTTTTTTTTGGTGCCTTCCTGAATTTTGAATTCAGTTCACTAATTGACTGCACCAGGGATTACACTTAAGGATAGCTTGGGTCCTGATAAAATCAACCAAAGTGCTCTTGACATTTTTATATCACCGCATTTCTTTAAACAAACTTTCAGTTGGAATCATTGGATTGATATGATACAGAAGGAATTTATTTGGTCCATTGAGTCTACACCAGCAGACCAATGGTGGCAGTTCTGTGTTTTTGTTCATTGCCCACAAGTATTGATTCAATTCCCCAATTTTGTTTCCACCATCTCTATAGGCAGTGACTTTCAGATCCTACCTAACATCTGTTTAAAAAGTGAAAGTTATCCTTGTGTTCCCATTGTATCTTTCAATGCAAATTTCAAATGAGTGTCTCCAGCCATATACTTACGGAATAGCTTGCCACTGTTTACCCCATCTAAACCAGTCAGTATCTTGTACACTTTACCAAATCACCTTTCAACTCTCCTTGATCTACAGAGAACTATCTCAGCTTTGCCAGTCTAACCTGAAAGCTAAATTTCCACTACCTATCTGTGGCTACCCTGGGTTTTGTATAAGTTTAACTGCAACTTCCCAGCTTTTGTGTACTTGCCTCAATTTGTATCATTCCATGTGCTGTATTGAAAATTCTTTAAATATTGCTGGTACTTTCAAGGTTTTGTGCACATAGACACCTAGGTCTTGGGTTCCTGTACTCTCCTTAAATCATGTGCCTTTCATTTGATGTAGTTTCTCATCATGGTTTATGCCAGAGTGTCTCTTCACAATTCTCTGTATTAAAATTAATTTGTCACTTGTCTGACTCCATAGTCAACCTATCTATGTCTTCTCACAGTCTGCTCCTCACTACTTACCACACTTTCAACCTTTGCTCAGTTGCAAATTTTGGAAATTTTTCCTTGCACATCCATCCAAATTATTAGTGAATATCAAAATGCCCAATATTTCAAGCACTGACCCCTGGGGAACACCCATATTTTTCACAGTTTGAGCAAACAACCATTTCCCACTACGCTCTGGTTTTTGACTTTAATCAGTATTCTATTTATACAATAAAAATAGAACGTGCTGGAAATACTCGTCAGGTCAGGCATCGTCAATGGAGAGTGAAGCAATTTAACATTCCAGGTCAATATCCTTTAATCAAAACCAGAAAAAGTATAAATGAAACAAGTTTTAAGATGCAGAGAAAGAGGTAGAAGGAATATAAGGTGAAGGTCTGTGACAGGGTGGGGACCAGGCAAGATTGAATAAGCAAGTGGTGCTGATGCTAGCTGAGAGGGGGTGGTAAAAGCTATTGAATAGCAAGAGCTCTTTCCAGAGGAGATGTAAATATGAAACAACAAACAAAATCTTAAATATTAGAAAAAGAGAAAGGGGAAAGAAAAATTACATCATCTTCAACCCTCTGTCATTTCCACCTATCACCTTCCAGCTTCTGATGCCATTCCCACTCTCCCCTCTCCAATCTGCCTGTCACCCCCCTCACCTGGATCTATTTATCACCTGCCAGCTCTTGTTCCACCCCTTCCCCTCCCCCTTTACACTGGCTGTCTCCCAGTCCAGGTGAAGGCTCTTGACCTGAAGCATCGACTGTCCATTTCCCTGCACAGATGCTGCCTGACCCACTGAGTTCCTCCAGTGTCCTGTGTGTTGCTCCAGGATCCAGCATCTGCAGCCTCTTGTGCCTCCATCTTTTCAGTTCTGTTAACGTTTCCCCTGTGAACTGACCACAAAATTTGCTCTCCTGTTCTTTCCTGGTGTCCCACTCGGCCAGAGACTTCCTGCCATTCATCAGTCCAGATGTGCTGGAAAATCATGCTGGTAAGAGAGGACATTGTTGGGCAACAGGACAGGGAGATCTTGATGTCTCTGGGAATTTGGCAATTTGCCAAGGTAGTGGCTGAATGTGTATGGGGGTGGGGAAGGGAAGTTTGGAGGATTGACGAGCACCTTGACCAAGGCACCCACCTTCCAGTCAACAGCAGGCAAGCAGGGTGTCATTGGCTTGGGCTCGTTGGGCTGGAAAGGCCTGTTACTATGCGGTATCAGTAAAGTTCCAGGAGTTATTCCTTTACTGCCAGGATTCTGATGAAACGTCTCTGACCTGATGCATTAACTCCGTTTCTCTTTCCACAGATGCTGCCTGACCTGTTGAGTGTTTCCAGCACTTTGTGTTCTTGTTAAAGAATTCTGCGGTTTTGATTTTCCAGGAGCAAAGTTGACGTGTTGTCTGTATCTTATAGCCCTAATGCTGTAGTTCAAAGACCACCCAATATGTTCACGGACACTTTTATACACTGGATATTCCAGGTTCATAGCAGGTGTGATCCGTAGGGAGAGGATGGCTGCTTTTGAACGCCTGCTCTGGAGAGCTTGCAGGGGAAATGTCTACATGAAGCAGTCAGAGATGGAAGTCCCTTTGGAAGATCCAAGCACAGTAAGGAATTCTCATGGATGGCAACTTCTACAGTCCTTTTGATGTTAATTCTATGTTCTGGTCAATGGGGAAAAATGCAATGTTAGAAACCTGAAGCAAGAGCAAGTGTGATGGGTCCTTGGAAAAACGAGCTGGACATGTAGGCAGCGAATCTTGACTTCAATGCATTGCCCCATCCCATTGCCAACAGCCTTTCATCAGGGCCTTGTTGGTGTTAATGGAAATATACCACACCCGGGATCATTGACCTGTCTCCGCACTGGCCTGGTCCCTTTCTCTGCAGCTGCTACAGTCCCTTGCTGGACACATTTAGGCGCAGGCTGCATGGGATTGGAGCCAGATTCATGTGCGGTCAATCCCTAGGCCAGAATCATCAACGTAATCCTTTAGGTGTAGAGCCTTTGACAGAAGTGTCAGTAGCTGGGGATAGCCCAGATAGGAATGGTCTCTTTCCCTTAGCTGAGGGTTCCAAGGCCATGGGGTATAGATGCAAGTTATGTGGTAGAAGTATTAGATGGGAGATGAGGAGAAATGTTTTCACCCAGAGAATGGTGGCAGTCTGGGACCCGTGGTCTGAAAGGTTGGCCAAAGCAGAGTGCCTCATCACATTTGAACAGGACTTGGGCATGTACTTGAAGAGCCACGACCTGCTGAGCTGTAGAGCAGAGGTGAGAGGAGGCTGTGTAACTTTTTCAACTAGAGTAGACACAATGGGCCAAATGACCACCCTACCATGTAAATTTTCCACGTAAACAGCAAGAAGAGGAACATATGAGTGGGAAATAGTTCAAGAGGGAAAAGGTACTGAGAGAAAGAGGAAGGTCTCTTTTGGAAACACCAAAGAGGCTTTTCTCTAAGTGGTATGCAGCTTTCTTAACATTTGGCTTTGTTTCCACAGCAGCTGGTTTAGGATGGAGTTGTTGTAAAATGGCAGCTGCCTGGTTTGCTTGGTGATCTTGTTTGGAGCTGGTGTTTCAAATCCCAGTATTTGAGTGCATAACTTGGACGGTTCCCGAGGGAGTCCACGTTACTGGGAGTACTTTTCTTTTAAATTAAAGATCCTGTGGTAG
Source organism: Rhynchobatus australiae (assembly GCA_034780895.1). Taxonomy (NCBI): domain Eukaryota; kingdom Metazoa; phylum Chordata; class Chondrichthyes; order Rhinopristiformes; family Rhynchobatidae; genus Rhynchobatus; species Rhynchobatus australiae. Next base: position 93,670,829 of record JAUZTB010000087.1, on the reverse strand, counting down.
TATTTGACGAGGGTGTTTTCCCAGTCTCTGCAGCTAGCACCACCACCTGGCTGAGAATAAGATTAAGATTTCCTTATCAGTCACGTGTACAACAAAACACACAGTGAAATGCATCTTTTTGTGTCGAGTGTTCTGGGGGCAGCCCGCAAGTGTCGCCACACTTCCGGCGCCAACACAGCACGCCCACAACTTC
>JAUZTB010000087.1:93410493-93421528 GCA_034780895.1 Rhynchobatus australiae | reverse complement strand
AATGAATGCAAACTAAACTATGGCTGATTCTTCGGACTCTCATCTCCAATCTGTTCCTGCATATCAGATTACTCTACTCTCACTTTCTCCATTCTCAATTATTCTTATCCTCATCTACTTGCCTGCAAGTATTTTAGTTCAAAATTTCTATTAAAAAATACATAAATAATGCCCTTTAAAATATAAATTAAAAACAAAATCCAGCTGGAAACATCTAAAACTAAATAATAAAAGACAAGGCTAAATAACTACTTTATCCCCATTGCTATACAGTATATTTGTAGTCTCCACTGCAATGTATGTGGTCTCAGGTTCTGTGGCAGATCAGATTTGCCACAGGAGAGACAAGTTGCCAGTCTAAATACAGGAGAAGCTCACTAAAAGAGAGCTCAGCATCTGAATTCCAATATGCCTGTGTGGAAGTCCCAAACTTGCTTGCTTTTAATTTGTTACAACCACCGTTAGGGGCGATTAATTATGTTTCTCTTTTTTTCTCTTTCCACAGAGGTTTGCTGCCCAACATACAAAGCAATTTCAACCTGTTCTGTTTTTATTTCAAATTCTCAGTCTCTGTAGGCCTTTGCTTTTCAATATAATTGATATTGTAAAGCCCACAGATCATTTGAAAAGGAAAGGTGGTAATACATGGGTAGATAATGATATTACGCCTGCTTTTGGTATCAGTGATGAAACTAATTTTAGGGTCATGATCTCTCATGCCAAATAGGCCGAGTACATGCACTAGATGCCAACAGGTAACTGTCTGTCTCCAGTATGCCCATCTTAAGTACACATCAACTTTGAAGATTCCCAAGTAAACATCTTTTACACTGGGCCTGTCAATGGTAATGGGGGCAGATGAAGAACACAATCTAGAAAGTACTTTTAAAATCTTTCAAATAATACTTTAAAAAAATCTTACAGCCGATATTTCATTTGTTGTCTCCTTTGTTAATTTTCTCTGTGGAATTTCAACTTTAATGTTCTGTGTGTTGACTTGCTCCACCTGAAGGACTTGAAAACGACTCTTTCTAGATTGGGAAGCCTTGAAATAGCAATTGAAATTAATTCAAAGTAGATGAAATGCAATTCAAACTGTGTAAGAATCAAGAAACACTGGCCTAGAATTTATGGTCAATGCTAGGTCAAAGTAACATATAGTTTGTATATACTGAGGGAATTCCCAAAACAACTGGGATGAAGCTTTGATGGCAAGTGCTGCTTGGGAAGAAGTCATTCCATACCATAATGTGATCACAGTAACTTCCAATTTCTGCATTTACAAATGCACAGAAATTACTTATTCTTTTGCAAGGTAATATCAACATTTCCCTGAAAATTCTTCGACAATTTCTTGGCTGATCTGAATATCTTTATTTCAAACATGAATACGTTATTCATTTTCACTACTGAATTAGGAATCTGCTTTCCTAATGAACAGCTCAGCAGCTAACAAAGCATCCTCTATAAACTGACAATTCTAAATTTGAATCCCAATTAAGATAGCTTGATTCTATTTCATAATATGTTACACATTAACCAGTGGAATCATTGCACTCCGATCACTAATTCCATTTTGCATTTTAGTTATGAATACAGCAAAACTTGTTTTAAAGGTTACACAAAGATGTGTCTAAATTGCCTACTCAGTATTAAAATCAATGATTCTAATTACAGCATAACTTCTACACCATCTTGAGTTCACCCTAAGAACAATTTTGCGTGCCCTATTAAAGTTCAAAATTGTTTAATTAAAACCATGACCAGCTGTGAGTTGTCAGAGTACATTACCATAAGAGATTTTGTAATAGATTTTTCTTCTGCAGAATGCTCCGGAGTATAGGATTGTTTCTCTGAGCGCATGACAGTAGGCCTGACTTTCCCACGTATTCTTATTATTTTCTGACTACTTGATTTTCTGCAGCGCTTGTTCCTGGAGAATGGTACCCTTTCTGAAGAACTTGACCTTGTATAGTGTGGGGCCTGAAAAGCTGGAATTTGTCTCTTCCGAGAAGATAAAGGAAATGGATTGGATTCTGATACAGTAATGCTCTATAAAAGGAATAAATGAAAAATCACATTGTAACTTATGCTAACAAACTTTTTTTTACATGGATAATGGTGAAACAGACTTGGTTCAGAGCATTGGTAGCAGGGCCGATCATATTGTCAAAGCTCTGTCAGAAATATTCCATTCAGGATGCTGGTGCATTTATTACCTTAGAAATAAACTTGTTGCTCCAGTCAGAACGCAATCTGTGCATCAAAGGCTCTATGGGAAATGTTTTCTGAAAATTAAACAAATTTTACTTTAAAATCACATCACTGACAGTATACAAGCTTTGGAAAAAGAACTGCACAGCTACCAAAGATGATCATACTTTTCTAAAAGGCAAGAGTCTTTCAATGGAAAATATCTCAAACCCTTTTATATGGGAGAATAAAGCACAATGCTTAAGGGAGATAAAAGTGCAATGAGTGAATCTACTAAAGTATAAATAGGTAGGGTGGAAAAATACATTTCAGAATATTTTGAAAAGGGAAAAAAATGGAGGAATTTAGCATGAGAATTCCAGAGAATGGGGTCACGGCAGCTGAAGCTTTAGCTGCCAATGTGGATTGAATGGAGGACAGATGCACAAAAGTTAGAAAAATTCATGACCGAAAGGTATAGTAGTGAGCATAATTAGCAAGGTGCAGGCAAAAGCTGGTGACGAAGAGGGAGATTTTCAGCTTGTACCCTGACTGTAAAATTGTTGCTCCAGATTGACTTTATATTACAAACACAAAGCTATCCTTGAGGCATTACCCAAGACAATGATTACAGACAGAAATAAATAATCCCAACACTTTGTTAAAATGTATTTGTTCATGGGATGCAAGAATCATCACTGTCCATGTCCAGTTACCTCTGAACTGAGGTGGCAATTCAGAGTCAGTAATATAGATAGGTCTGAAATCACATATAGATCAAGATTCCCAATTCCAAGGTAAGGGAGCTTAGAGGGTTTTCCAAATTACAGAGAAATAGTTTAAATCAGCTCTGTATGAAAGCAGGTCTATTTCACGTTCTCAGCAACTCTTGGTAGTCCTGCTAGCTTATTAAAGAAGTTGCAACTTTTGGACCCTCTCTTTTCTTGGTTCATTAACCTTTATTCAGAATGGCACAAATTAATAGGGACACACAGCATGGATTTGTTAAGGGAAAATAACATCACAGAAGAAGTAAGCCATTCAGCCCACTGGATCCACGGCAGCTCCCTGCAGAGTAATCCCAGCAGTCCCATTCCCCTTTTTACCTGTAGCTTTATTCTCTCTTTTGGTTACTTTTGCCACAGAGCAGTAATTTACTGCAGCCAAATCACCTACCAACACACCTTTGAGAAATGGGAGGAAACACAGAGCACCCAGAGGAAACCTGTGCAATCATGGCGACAACATGCAGACTCCACATAGACCACACTTAAAGACAAGAACAAAACTGTGTTGCTGGAGTTGTGAGGCAGTGGCACACGCTGTTGTGTCACTGTGCTACTCAAGAAAATGGCCATTCAGTCCATTGGGTACATGCCAGCTCCCAGTGGGGCAATCCCATGATTCCTACTCCCCCTCTCCATATTTCCTTATACCTCTTCAACTTTACTTTTCTCTCACATACAAATCAACTCCTTTTGATTGTTACTTTCATTAAGGGCCAAAAGGGAAAATTTAGAGTAGCCAATTAACCTACCAAGTATCTTTGGAATGTGGGAGGAAACCAGAGTACCATCAGGCTATTACAAAGAAAACATGGAAAGTCCACACAGACAGCATCCAATTGTGAAGCAGCAATGTTAACTACTGGGCCACCAAAAGCTGGATTGAATTGTTTGAGGAGGCAGAAATGGTTCATGGGGGCAAACCTAATCATTTAGTACAAGGATTTTAGGCAGGCTTTTGACAAAGTACCAATTTTAAAAGCCAACCAGATCAAAAAATTGTGTCAAATTGGATCCCTAAACATGAAGCAAAGAGTAATGACTAGAAGGCTGTTACCAGTGCAGTTCCACAAGATTTAGTATTCAACCCCTTGCCTTTTGTAATACATATCAATGATGTAAACTTAAGTGGAGGGGGAATAGTATCCACTGAGTGAATGGCAGTGAGGAGGAAAGTCTTCCTATTACTAAACATGCTGAAAATTGTTAATGCAGAACGCTGATGCTCTTAACCTGAATGGAAGAGCAATTCATTATAGAGTTGGGAGCTACTGAAAAATCAGAGGATGTTGAAAGTGATGCTTAAATAGGACCTTATGCTGAACAACAAGTAAATACTCACTTGAAAAATTCTCTTGGTTAAACCAAGACTTATCCAAAGGTCACAGACGAAAGCCTAAAACGCCACTCTAATGGAGCAATGATGGATAACTACATGTTCTGAGACACCTTTTAAATGTGTTAAGCCAAAGCCCCCAGCTATCTCAATTTAATGCAAATAGATGCAATGCATAATTTCAGAGAAAAACAAAAAACTTGTCCTTGGTTCCCTTGCTAATATTTATTCCTCAATCGCTATTTCTAAAACAGATTATTTGGCCATTTTTTCAAGCTTGTTTTATGCAATTTGGCTACCGTGTTTCCTGGATTACAACAGTCCATACATTTCCAAAGTAATGTTGTGTGTAAATTCTTTCTCAAAGGGACACAATTCAATTGCCAGACCTTCGAACTACTTATAATAGATATTCACAATTGGATTGCTGAATATTTTTTCAACTTATTGGATAAGTGCACCAGTTGCTGAAGAAAAAAGTGATTTTTTTCTCACAGTGATTTAACAGCAACGATAATACTACAATTAGATTTCAGCATCCTGTTTTGTAAGAGGAAGGTAGAAAATGAGCAGAGCACTTACTCCTGATTGTTGTCCATTGACCCTCCTATTAGTGCATCTGTTTAATACGTGGTTGGGCATGGTTCTTACACTAATTTTGCTACGGAAACCATGCAATCTACATCCATGTATTCCTGCAACATAGTTTGTCATCGACTTTGGAGAGAAAAAAAGACGAAAGATCCTGTTGTGTTTTGAGATCACCTGGTTCCAATTACATCACAAACATTCCAAGACATAGCTAAATGCAATATATTTTAACACCCAACATGTGCAATAGCTAGTTTAAAAAGGAGCAAAAATAGTCAATAATGCAGGACGAGGTACTAAAAAAAATTGAAATTCCAGTTTCTCCTCACCCAGAAGATTAATACAAGAAAAATACTCAAACCACGGAGTATTTTATCAGAAATACATGCCTGGAGTTGTAAGGAAGCTGCTTTTTCCCAATGCCTTTGGATTGATTTGTCCAATAGTTCTTGCTTTTCATTAGATAATAGTGATCTTGCATTTAGTGTTCCTAATGGAATTTGAGGCAGCTGTTCTAGTATATCACATCTGAAGAAAATTAAAAGGGGGTCATCACAATTACAAGTTTGATTACACTGTTGCATTCAAATATAAATTCAATTTTAAAAATGTAATAAATACACAAAATTGTCAGTAGTTTTAAAATTTATAGTGCAAAAATTTTGGCATTCTGACAATTTGCTTTATGAAATGGAAAGCTGAGACAGACTTACTAGGCAAAAGGGCCCATTTCCATGCAGTAAACATTCTATATATTCGCTCCCTGAAAGGTTGATGGACGCAGAGATTCTCACTACGTTTACATGCTTGAATGTGTACTTGAATAGTCATGCCTTCAGGGCTGATGATCAAATGCAAAAAACAGACTGCTGGAGGAACTCAATGGGCCAGGCAGCATCTGTGGAGGCAAAGGGATAGTCGACGTTTCAGCTTGGTCTTAATGCAGGGTCTCTGCCTAAGGATGCTGCTTATCTTGCTGAGCTCCACCAGCAGCCTGCTTTTTGCTCCAGATTCTAGCATTTGCAGCCTCTGTATGTCGCTATTTATCAAGTACTTGAATGTGGTTTTAGATTGGGTAACTCTTTTCCCATCAGTAAGGAGGTCAAATGACCAAATACTATTTCGAATTCCAGATCATAACTGCTCGCTGCATGTAAGAGTTCATGTCACCAGTGGTTCTTTTGCTAATCATCACAAATCTTCTGGGTTGCAATGAGTAGAGTTTCACTTATTCATATCACGAAGACCTCTCATCATTTTGAGCACTTCTATCAAATTGCATTTCCACCTTCTTTGCTCTAAGGAGAACAGCTATGCCTTCTTCAGCTTATCCATGTGATTTAAATCTTTCATTTCAGGGACCATGTGTGGTTCTCACACATGCTTCCTGGCAGAACTGCCCACGTCTTAAGCATTTCATTTTATTATATATAGCAACCTATTTATAGGCTGTTTCAGTAGAAATTTTCATCTGAGTCCTCTGCACCAGAAGTTGGGTGCAATGTCATGATTTAGTGAGCTAGCACCTGTACTACACATCCCCCCCTGCCTTGGTTACAGTCATTCAAGTCCATGACTCACTGTATCCAGATCCTGCCTTTACGCTAACATCTAAATTCAGGGCATTTTCAGTACCTCAGATCAGATCAGATATCTTTATTAGTCACATGTACATCGAACTGCACAGTGAAATGCATCTTTTGTGTAGAGTGTTCTGGGGCAACCCACAAGTGTCGCCAACTTCCAGCGCCAATATAGTATGCCCACAACTTCCTAACCCGTATGTCTTTGGAATGTGGGAGGAAACTGGAGCACCCAGAGGAAACCCATGCAGACACGGGGAGAATGTACAAACTCCTTACAGACAGTGGCTGGAACTGAACCCAGTGTCTGGGTCTGGGACCATTAAATAATGAGCAATGCTGTGACTTCATCTTCACTCTGTGTGTATGATTGGTAGTGGGGCAAGGTATTTGGTGGTGCCTTCATTGGCTTTGACCACATGCGAGAATATTGAATTTTTTTTGCAGTCCTATCTAGGCCCCAAGAGCATGACTCCTGACACTGACTGCTACAGCTATTTCCTTCCACCATTTTCTGAGAAAAAACATTCCAATTTTTCTGTTATGCCAATATTAACTTTATTTGTCAACTAGAATAATTCACAGCAACATGAAATATGACAGTCATTACTCCCTTGTGCCACATCATCAGTCACATCTCTGATCTTGAGCCCTTCAAATTCAGCAAGAGACTGAGTGGACAATCAGTCCTCAGAGAATGGAGGTAAATAAATTTGTGCCACTTTTACATTGCTGGAAAAACTAGGGAGTCACTATGTGTCTTCTAAGCATGTGTAACTGCAAATTGAAAGGACAGCTAAAGAAAATGCACATCTCTCAAGCAGACAACTATAGGTTTAATATGCCATTCTGAGCTCATCTGAAAGTTATTAATTCAGGCAGAAATATGAATTTTCACTGATAATGATACAATAATGACCCAAATAAAATTTATCATAAATTTGTTATACATATTTAACACTTTTATAATGATGTTTTATTAATGAACCATTCTAAACTTTGAAGTAAATGTCCCCCACCTACCTATTCTGTTGCGGATCTTGGTTCATGGAGCAGACCCAGATGTCGGGCAATACTCTATCATTTACATCTAGGTTAGATGGTAATGTTCTCCAACGTAAGCAGAGGTCTGAAGCAAACAAAATTAAAAGAAACCATATCTTCAGCTAAGAACAACTGTTTTTTTTCTGGGGTTTACATGGGTTTCAATGGCTAAGCCACCATTCACTATCAATCCTTATATATCCCAAGGAAGGACCCAAGCTGACTTCTTGAACCAATGCACCCTATGTGGAGAAGGTCCTTCTGAAGTGCTGTTAGACAAGGAGTTCCAGGATTTTGGCTCAGAGGCTATGAAAAACAATTTTAAAATATCCAAGCCAGGAAGGTATGTAACTGAGAGAAAAATCTGGAGGTTTCATAAATGAACAATTAATGGGTTAAAACATGGACAACACAATCTCAAATTTTTGATTTACACTACTTGAGCATATCACTCAATATTGGCAGGGCAGATTCCATCATTTACACTTCCATTTAACTCCTCCTAAAATTGTGGACAAAAAGGCATTCCTTTCAATCTTACTTACATTAGACTAGATTCTTGTAACACACTGAGTTAGCGACCTGAAAGTGCTTTTTATGCAAGTCTAGACAGTGAACAATAAGGCCAGATGAGTAAAGTGTGAATCCATTATGGGATTATAGAATAGTGCAACATACAAGGAGGCAAATTGACCCATTGAGCCCTGACTCACTCCATCAGAGAGTAATCTAGCTACTTTCATCACCTGACTCTTTCCTTATATCTACAAAGTACAGTAAAACTCCAATAATCTGGTATCTGATTATTCAGAAAACTCAATGGCCCAGGAAATAGTTCATCAGAGTCCTGTTTCCCACACTCCCTTTAAACTCATGTTTTATTATACACCCATTTAACATCTAAAACAGTGAATTGAAAGTGTGTTGGGGTATTAAAAGGAGTAATATCCAATAGTCTAGAAATTCTGCCAATCCCAGCATCACCAAAGTCCTAAGGTTACCAGATTATTGGAGCCTTACTGTAATTTACTCCCATGGGTAGCTTTATAATTGTTAATATGATGTAATATTCTGAGCATTATCTTTGTGAAATTATAATTTAAATCTTTCTTGATTTTCACCCAGCAGATAAGTGGTACTTGCCACACTGGACTTTAACCTGAATTTCCATGGCACGTCTCCTTCTATATTGAAGCGCGTTTGAAGGCAGCAAATTCCAATCTGTCGACACATATCCAAATTCATTCCAGAATTTCACAATCCCTGTTTGAGCTGAAAGCACATCAACGTATTAGACTTGCATGGCCATTCCAAGGCCATCATCCATTATCAAAGACACTTTCTGAGCAGATGCAATTTTCTATTCAGTAAATGTCCATTTCTTCTCACTCAGATTGATAAGAAATATTTTCATATGAATAATAACTAATTAGCCAACCAAACTTGATAAGTGAGGCAGACAACAACAGGAGTCTGTATTTGTATTATTCATTTGTTTTAATCAAACATATTGAATTAAAGAAGTTAAACTTATTATTGGTATATGCAAGCTAAAACTTTTATATTTTGACAGGAGATTATAAAAGACTTTACCTGCTAGACTGTGACAGATACAAGTCTGTCCCACTCCTCTAACTTTGTACAATGCCAAAAATACAAAATTGATAAAATCAAAATAAATTATAAAAAGCATTGAAATTATTAAAAACAAAGATCAAATTCCACCATTCCTAACTAAAATGTTCTCAAACATAAAAGACCCAAAATGATTTAATGCTGTGCAATTTGTCTGCTCTGTATCTACTTCAACTTTTCTTTCTTAACGGCCAGAGATGGAGATGGCTAGGTATTTCAAGTTAGTATCATGGGAAGGAAGGAATTTCCTCTTTCCACAAGATGAATGAGCTACTCATCCTGCCATGTCCACAGCTCTTGGATTCCCCTTATCCTGCAGAAGGGAAGAGTTGGCAGAGGTGCAACACACAAGATGGGAGTAATAACATACAGATACATTGTACAGATCCATTATACAGGAACAGTTAAATGATTCTTTGGAGGGGTGGGGGGGCACGGAGGTTAAGAACCATTAAAATGTGACTCTATGGAAGCTTTGTTGCTAGTGTAATATCTCCTGCTACAAAACAATTGTAATATTTCTAATAGGCTGTCATAACATAAGGATCTAGCATAAGCTACATGATTTGAGTTTTGCCTCAGCTCAACTGTCCTGCCTGCTTCCCATAAACCTCAAATTCCCTATAGATAGAAGATGGCTCTGTGGAGTAGAGAATTACAAATTATCGGAGAAGAACTGCCTCCACATCTCCCTCTTAAAGGGGTGATCCCTTATTCTGAAACATCACCTCAGATTCTAGATTAGCCCAGGAGGGAAATATCATTTCAGTATCCATCTTGTCAAACCTTCTCAGAATCGTACATTATTCAACAAGGTTGCCTCTAATTCTTCTAAAATCCAATGAGCATATGCAAAAAATTTCATCACAAGAATCAACCTAGTGCACTTCTCTAAACTGTCAGCCATGTAAGTGCATCTCTCCTTAAATAAAAACATCAAAACTCTGCAGATTAATCCAGGTGTACTCTCACCAGTCTTTTACATCTGTAGGTAGACTTCTGTACTTTTATACACCATTTCCTTTCCCATATAGTCCAACATTCATTCGCCTTCCTAATTTTCTATTATAACTGCATGCTAAATTTGTGTTTCATGGATGGGGAACATCAAGACCTCTCTCTAGAGCAGCATTTTGTAAACTCTCCATTTAAACAATTCTCTGCATTTCTGTTCTTCCTGTTCATGTGGATAAGGCCACATTGTACTCCATATGCCAATTACTTGGCAGATTCTTTGTGTCCACCTCACAAGTTACTTTCCCACCTAACTGCCAGATCAGCATAATGCACTTAAGTTCCTTCATTTCTGTCAACAGTGTGGAATGTAAATAGTTGATGCCCCAGTATTGATCCTTGTGACACCCTGCTAGTTACAACTTGACAACATGAAAACGACCCATTTATCATGACCCTGCTTTCTGTTAGTTAGCCAGTCCTATCTACATTAATACAATGCTATGAACTCTTGCTTTGTGCAGTAATCTTTTACATGGTATCTTACTGAATGCTATTTGGAAATTCAAATACTCAATATCCAGTTTTGTTTTTATCAGCCATCCTTTCTTGAATAAGGGCTTTAGACTTGTGGTTTTCCAACCCCATGGGACCCTTCCAGAATCTACAGAATTTGGAAGATCATAGAATTGCAACCATCATCTCCAAAACCAAATCATGCAGGACCTGAGAATACAGGGCATTAGGTCAAAGTGATTTGTCAGCCTTTAGAACTATTTGTTTGCCTAGTGTTACGGACTAGGTTATAATTAGTGAGGTTCCTTTAAGATAGTGTGTGTGTGTGGCGTGCTTACGTCAACAGAAGATAAAGAACATCATGACGTTGTTGTTGAAACAACCAGTCAGAGTCAGTC
>JAUZTB010000087.1:92286412-92298187 GCA_034780895.1 Rhynchobatus australiae | reverse complement strand
CAAAATTCACCTTGCCCCAATTTAGAACTTGAACCTGTGGACCAGTTCTTTCCCTTTCCATAACTATTTTAAAACTAATGTAGCAAACAACTTTTGGGCAATCAATAAATTAAATAGTTATAGTTAAATAATGTGGTACAATCACCTTGGTATCATGAGACTTTTAATTTTAAAATACTATTGCTTGGGAATATTGCTGGAACCTAGGGCTGATTGTTTTATGTTCTATCAAACCCTCATATCCACATCCCATAGATATTCAATTATGACTACCAAATCACCTGTATTAACACACTTTTGGTCAACAAAGTGATGTAAAACTGCAGGCAACTGGAGTTCACAAGTAGTGATAGGCTGCCTCTGGGACCTAACTCCCAAAGTGGAGTCAGTAATGACCCTAATTGAGGGGTCCATTATTGAGGATCATGATGGTGACCTTAAACCAACACTTCCTTCATTTCCTTGTCACACTTCATTTACAAGCTGCAGTGTAATCATGTACCTCTGGCTTCCCCAACCTTGGTTCCTGCATTAATTTTACTCTTTTCCTTCCAGCCTAGAAAGAGACATATACGTGAATGTTCATTACCATAGAGACCCTGACAGATATTGCCATGCAGTACTGCCAGCTCCGAGCATGAAACCATGGTTGTAGTAGGTCACAGATCACTGTGGCGATATCCCTGTAGATGTGATGGCTTCTCAAGCATCAGCTTTTGCTGAGGATTCCCCGAGCATCTGACCAGCACAGTAATGTATCTAGTAAAGCTGCTGCTTCAAAGCTCCAGCAGCCCAGGTTCAATCCTGACCTCCATTACATGTTATCCTTGTGACTGTGTGAGCTTCCCCTGGTGCTGCAGTTTCCTCCAGAATCCTTAAGACATACAGGTAGGTTGATCAATTGGCCACTGTAAATTGCCCATGGTGTGATGATTTGTGGTAGAAACTGGGGGGAGAGGAGTTGATGGGAATGGTGGGAAAATGGAGTGGTGAGTTGTGTTAGCATAGGATTAATGTATAAATGAATGCTTGATAGCCTGGACTCAGTGGGCCAAAGGGCCTTTTACCACGATGTATGACTCTGACATCCTATTAAGAGCCTTATGCCCCCTCCCTTCCTTTTTGAGCATCTTGGCCTGCTCATTGTGTCCTCTCCTCATTCTCCCTCGTCATGCTGTACTACAAGAGGAATGTCTACTAATCCACCCATGTCTGGGAGTAACCATTTAATGGAAAAGCTTTGAAGTCAGGTCAAAGTTCTTTGCACTCCCTGATGATTTCTGGAACGCTAAAATACTCTGTAAGACTCTATAAAACAGAAAATATTTGTCGAATTATGGCATCAGAAAGTAAGAGGAAGGTAAATGTATTGAAGCAAATAATGAATACTTGTAAACTAAACTCAGGTTTAATATGCTTTCAAGGAGATGACAGGTGACATTGTGGGTTACCAGCTGTAACTTTGATGCTCAGCCAAACTTCCACTGTGGTTGTCGCACTTTTTAGAATGAACCTGCAGATTTACATATAACAATGTTGTGCCAAACTAATTAAACGCTTAATTAAACTAATCCCTTCTGCCTACACAATGTCCATGTTCCTCCATTCTCTGCACATTCATATGCCTATCTAAGAGCCTCTTAAACACCTCTGTTGTATCTACTTCCACTACCACCCCTGGCAGTGCATTCCCAGCACTCTGCTTAAAAGAACTTACCCCACACACCTCCTTTGGACTTTCCCCCTCTTACCTTAAATGCATGCCCTCTAGTGTTAGACATTTTGTCCCTGGGAAAAAGATCTCAGCTGTCTACTCTGTCTTTGCCTCTCATAATCTTATAAACTTCTATCAGGAGCCTCTGCCACTCCAGAGAAAATAACACAAGTTTGTCCAATCTCTCCTTGTAGTACCTGCCCTCTAATCCAAGCAGCATCCTGGTAAACCTCTTCTGCACCCTCTCCAAAGCCTCCACATCCTTCCTATAGTGGAGCGATCAGAATTGAACACAATACTCCAGATGCAGACGAACCAGAGATTTATGAAGCTACAACATAACTTCCTGACTCTTGAACGTAGTGCCTCAACTAATAAAGGCAAGCATGCCATATACCTTCTTTACCATCCTATCAACCTGTGCAACCATTTTCAGGGAGCTAGGGACTTGGACCCCAAGATCCCTCTGTACGTCAACACTTTTAAGGATCCTGCCATTAACTGTGTACTGTTTACATTTAAAGTTTTAATGCTGACCAAAGACATACCTCTCTTGCAGATATTTTCAAACCATTACTCCTTGTGCTATCCCCCACAGCTCCTCCTCCTGCCAACCCAACTCGTCTCTGCTCCTTATCCCATATTATGTATCAGTGCATTGGACGATTATAGCAATCGTTGCTGAGCTGCAGAACATAATCAAATACTTCATATGTACAATGTTGGTAATTTCTAGAAGGATCATTGATGACCTGCATATTTATGAATTAATGCATATCTTTGTCGAAGCCCCTTGACAAAGATTGTCAAAGCCCCTTTCAGCTGCTGCAGGCATTTCATGAAATTGAATTCAAGTCTTCTTAGTTTCAACAGGGAAACTCCATTGGGGTTAGCAAGGGTTGTGGTGTTGGTGCAGGGGTTGGTCACTAAGAAGGAGAGGGGAAAACTTCATCTGGCTGGTATTCCACAAACACATGATGTGCAGATTTAAAATATGGTTTTGTGTTCAGCATTATCTGTGTACAGCCAGGTTTCAGAGAAGTGAGTCTGTAAGATCAGGTTGACTTTAAGCCTATGCTCCTTGACTGCAGATGTTTGGTGTGTGAAAATCCTGGTACCCTGGTGCTTGGTTTATAGAAGCTTGGCTTAACAGGTTGAAACTGACTCTCCCACCATTCTTTTCCACAGGAATTCTATTGATCGCCTCCCATAATTTTTACAGATCCATGGATGACCCATCTCTAGAGTTATAGAGGTTGATCAGAAGACCCCTCACATCAATTCTATCCCAATATTCTTAGCTTATCTGGACTTGTTCAGATCTTGAAAGAATCTTAATTTTATTTTTGACAGAATTATGATGATGGTGACTCCTACCTAGATTCTAATGAGTTCCTGAAATTCATCGAGCACAACGAGACTGCGATCAACATCACCTTGCGCTCTGAGGAAGATGAAACTAAACTTCTTCGGTGAGGCAGGAGGCGAGAGGAATTTTGCAGTTGACACACTGTCTGAGTTCGTGGTGGAGCTAAGTAATTTGACTAGTTATGGGACAGCACAGCAACTGAGAAGATACAAAGGGACCAAGTCTGATGTAGCCACAGGCCCACAAGTGGTCAAAGGCTAAAGATAAACTAAATTTAAAACTGGAATCCTTTGAGGATTAATGTACAAACTCCGAACTAAAACATACTGCTAGGGACCAGCAGTATTCATGGCAAAAGCACCTACACTAATTGGCATTAAGAAACTCCAAGGCAGAAGGAATGAACCATGAATTTGATTGAAACCTAGAGGTACAGAGTCTGAGTCTCTGTACATTGTTTCCTTAGGAATCTATTTACTGTTTTGCAATTGTTCAGAAATTCCAATTGTTCAGCATCTAGAACATTAGAACAGTACAGCACAGGAACAGGCCCTTCAGCCCACAATGTTGTGCCAAACTAACTAAATTAGTAATCAAATGCCCAACTAAACTAATTCCTTCTGCCTATAAAATGTCCATACCCTTCCATTTCCCACATATTCACATGCCTATCTAGAAGCCTCTTAAATGCCCCTATCGTACTTGCCTCCACCACCACCACCATCCCAGGCACCCACCATTCTGTGTAAAAAAAAACTTGCCCCACATATCTCCTTTGAACTTAACCCCTCTCACTTTAAATGCATGCCCTCTGGTATTAGACATTTCAACCCTAGGAAAATGATACCAGCTGTCTACTCTTATCAATGCCTCTCATAATCTTATAAACCTCTATCAGATCTCCCTTTAGCCTCCACTGCTCCAGAGAAAACAACCCAAATTTATCTGACCTCTCCTTATAGCACATGCCCTCTAATCCAGGCAACATCCTGGTAAACCTCTTTTGCACCCTCTCCAAAGCCTCCACATCCTTCCTACACTGAGGTGACGAGAACTGAATGCAATACTCCAGATTCGGCTTAACTAGAGTTTTATAAAGCTGCAGCTTAACTTACTGACTTCTGATCTCTGCCTCGACTAATAAAGGCAAGCATGCCATATGCCTTCTTTACCATCCTATCAACCTGTGTAGCCATTTTCAGGGAGCTAGGAACTTGGACCCAAGATCCCTCTGCTCATCCACACTGTTAAGGATCCTGCTATTAACAGTGTACTGTCTCTTTACATTTGATCTCCCATGGTGCAACACTTTACATTTAGCCAGGTTAAACTCCATCTGCCATTTCTCCGCCCATATCTGCAACTGATCTATATTCTGCTGTATCCTTTGCCAGTCTTCTACACTATCCACAACACCACCAATCTTCATATCATCTGCAAACTTACTAACCTACCGATCTACATTTTCATCCAGTTCATTTACATATATCACAAACAGCAGAGGTCCCAGTACAGATCCCTGTGGAACACCACTAGTCACAGACCTCCAGCCAGAATAAGTCCCATTGACCACTGCCCTCTGTCTTATATGGATAAGCCAATTCTGAATCCGAATGGCCAGTTCACCGTGGATCCCATGCAGCTGTTCACAGTGCTCCCTTTAAAAACACTGGGGACCCGTTTCCCATGGCTCCCTTTAAATTCATTAGGGCTAGTTCCCCACGTTCCCTTTAAGTCTACTGGGGCCCCATTTCCCATGCTCATTTAAGATTTACTGGGATCTATTACTTGCTTCGCCTTTAGCTCACCAAGGCCCAATTCCACCACTCCCTTTGACTCACCCTGATCACTAGAATATTTATTACATTACTATGTAACATATTAAAAAAAGTGAACTAAAAGTGTGTTGGGGTATCAATATGAGTAACATCCAGGAGAATGAAAAATCTTCTATCCCTGCACCACAAAAGTCCTGAGGGTGCCAGATTATTAGTTTTACTGTATCAAATCAGGCATGTTAGCCAGTTAAGTAGACATGCCTATACTCCACTCACAAAGGCAGAGTTTAAAAACCATTATCTTTAGCTGCTAAAGTTGAGTAAACGCCTTTGCCACAAATACCTACCACCGATCTCAATTGAAATATAACTATCATGGCACAAGATTTATATAAAATGAAATGAGAATCTCTTCCTCATTCCAGATGCTCTTAAGGGCATTAAAATCCTAATGAGCTGTGCTGGCTCTTCTATCAGAATAAAAGGCTCATAGATATTTGGTTTATTTGGGAGATATAAGCTTCTAAAGTTAATATTGATAGGAAATTTGTTTACCTAATGCTTCTGGGTGTAAACATTATCATTACTTGCATGGTCAGACAGACTGGGCAATGAAATGTGATATTTTGTAGGGGTCTGTGCGTGGATGCACTGATTGAGCTGTCCGATGAGAACGCTGACTGGAAACTCAGCTTCAATGAATTCCTCAACTGCCTGAATCCTGGTTTTGTCCCTCCTGAGAAAAGTAAGTATAAACTGCACTTTATGGACAGAATACACCAAATAGTCTTTGAGTCTTTTACTTCTCTCCCTCCCTTCATTTCCCCCTTTATTCCCCACTATTGGCACTCATTCCACATTGGGCAGTATTTCCTGCTCTTATTCTGGTGGCCATTCTTCATATGAAAGTTTGGACAGTGAGATTGTTACACTTCTCATAACCAGTCCTGATCTTGCGCTTATGTGATATCTCACATAAGAGCACTGTAAAAGTTACAGAGCAGTACCTCGCTCCTCTCAGAAGCTAAAGGATGGTGAGATAAGTTGTCGCCAGTTTCTCATTCCCCAAATTGTTATTCCAAGTGAACATAGAACAAGAATCAGTTCTGCCTCCAATCATTCAGCACCTGTGTACAATGAATTTACCCAGTCTGTGACTAGGAGAGTCATATCCTTAAAAACAAAATTTTAGCTGTAAACCAAGTAAGTTAATCATACTTCTGTTTGATAAAACTGAAGTTATTCATTTGGCATAAGCCAACATTTCATTTTGTGGTATTTCACACAAGTACTCCACTTTTACTGATATAAGGACATATTGAATGGTTTGCTGCAGGAAACTTCCGAGTGGTTTTGTATGTCCCAGTCTGACTCATTGCACTCAAATCTGACAGATGGTGCCCCACTATTCCACTCCCTACCCTTTCTCTATTTCTATGGGATTTGGGAGAATCAAAGGCTATGGGGATAGTGCACAAAAGCAGTGATTGGGCTGAAAGATCAACCATGATCTTGATGAGTGGCAGAGCAGATAGTGAGGGGCAAAATGTCCTACATGCTCCTAATTCATATGATCTTATTATGGTCCCTAGCTGATATTATCTCAATACAGTGCATTCAAAGGTATATAGCTGGAGATCACAGCTCCAGCATGACTGCTTAGCATTCATTCTATGAGACGTAGTCTTTAAACACACATTTTTTTGTGAAAACCTTTCACCCAAGATGGACCGGATACACTTCGAATCTGACTTTTGATAGCGAGTCAATGAACTGGACCTGTTCCGAAAGTGACCAACAAGCAAGGGTGCACACATACCCACATTCCATCAACCAGCATGTCTTTGAGATGTGGGAGGAAACCCAAGGGGTCACAAGGAGAACATACAAATTCTATACAGAAGCATCTAAGGCCATGTTGAACCTGAATCGCTGCAGCTGTAAGGTAGCAGCAGCATTAACTGTACTACCTGTGCTGCTCCAGTTCTTCAGTTGTAATGGGAAGCTGTTCAACCTACACTGACTACACTCCAGAGCCAAGGTCACCCAACTTCATTATTGACGGTAGGCTGATCATTATTGTACGTGAACATGTTAGGAGGCTGAGCTGCAAGTCATCCACAACTCATGAGAATAAGCCTTACACTCAATATCTGAAAGATAAAGACCAACCTGCCCCACTGCACAACACTGACCTCTGGCAATAAATGTTTATGGTGAGATCTGGAAAACATGGGCTACTTACTGTGTCTTAGGAGCCACCTCTCTTTGAAGGCAAACATGAATAATGAAATTCACCAGTGTCTTCTATGCACTAGTAGAACCTTTGATCAACTGAGGAACAAAGGTGTTTGGAGATCAAGACCCTAGACATGGCACATAACTCATGATCCACTGGGCAGCAGTGGTTCCTGCCCCCTGACATGCTTCTGAGACCTGGAGTACCCATTGCTAGATAACTGGTTCATGCCCAAACAACTACTGTTGTTCTAGCTGTCTGTAACTTAGACATTTCTAGCCTTCCAAGCACAACTGTTACATTACTGCCACTGGAAATATATTAACAAAGCTGGCTTTGCAAAATCCTCCAAATTTACTTTAAAGTCAAGCAAACAATCAACAGTGCCTTCTTCCACCCAGCAACCCCAGAGTTGAGCCCCTGGTTACACATGGTTGGCAGTGCTGTTCATGTGCTCCATACCTTAGTGAATGCCAGGACTTATGAAGAATCTTGGACCCAAAATGTTCATGTTGCTTCTCTTTCCACAGAGGTTGCCTGACATTTTTTTTTTTAGCATGAGTTTTTTTTTAAGCAAGCATTTTCTTTATTTTTACTAATAAGTTGCTATTTCTGTTTCCTGAAGCAACTATTATAATAACTTGAGGTAAAATACAGTTTGTGCTGTGTTGCTTCTTGTTTCCAGTAACAGAACCACAGAGGCTAACCATACTGCATAGTACAGAACATTGAGGACATGTGCCCACTTTCATAGATTCTTTTCCCCCCCCGGAAGAGATTGTATTTTATATCGCAAATGTACTGTTTATTTCAGCAGTGTGGTCATAGGTGAATAATGCAAAATTTTGTCTCCTTCATAACAGCTTGGTTTACATGAGCTGGGGATAACATTGAAATAACTATCTTTTTGTTTGATCTATTATAGAATGTGCCTTGGAAGATGAGACCTACGAGGATGGAGCTGAGACTACAGTGGAATGTAACCGATGTGTCTGTGCCTGTGGCAACTGGGTGTGTACTGCCATGACCTGTGATGGTAAGTCAAAAATACTTCCCCAGGAATAACACTGATACAGTTCTCACCTGGAATTCTGAGTGGACTGAGGAGAGGGGTGGTATCAATTTGCTGCCTTTCTCCATGTATACCTGCAGACAGAATGAGAATATGTTAGTGGTCAGTGGCATTTGTGGGTAGAACAGGGAATAATTAATCTTTATGTTGCTCTGGAGGAGATAAAATATAAGTTAACTTGCTTTGTGCAAGTGTTCAGGGCTTGAGTACGGATGCAGTTATTAATTCTCAGTTTAAGAGCATACAAACAAGTAATAATAGAAAACCCAAGGGCAGAATTAACTTTCACAAAAGCTCCAGAGAAATAAAAAATGTTTCAACTTCAAAAACAACTTGAAGCAGGAACTGCTACTTATCTATTCCCTTCAAATAGTCAGGAAAGCCAAGGCCCCTGAGGACTTTGATACAGGAGCAAAAGAGACAACATTCACAGTACTGTAGAATTCAGGACAAAGAACCTTTTAACAAGTTTCTGAAATAAATCTTGGAAGGGTTCATGTTTACTTATTTCTCTTTTGCATTGGGAACTCCGGGCACCCAAGGAATGCCAAGAAGAAATTTATGCTACATTGAGACAAAGTAGAAAACAAGCAACTTTTTTGTTAACCGAAAGAATCACATTTAAACTAAAGACTATTGAAATTAGCCATTTAGCTTAACTGTTTACTGACATGTCGTGAGTTTTGGAAAGCATCATACTATCATCAATGGGATAATGTACAGTGCCAGTTTTACCTTCTTGTGAGTTATCCTGATCCTCATTGCACACCTCATAGTTTGGGAACCTCTGTTTAACACTCAAGAACTTTTAAGAGGATAATCTGTTCTGCAGAATGCTTCCATGGTCTTTTCCATACAAGTCCAAAACATCCTTTAATAGTGTGTAATAAGTTAACATTGGCCTAACAACTAATAACTGATTGATCTGATTGTTACTAACAAGTTGTTGTGGCACAAACTCACAAGATACTGATCATTATGCCATTTCAAAGAACATATTTCTTAGAGAAACTGTGGTTCTATGTATATTTAACCTCTGCATTGCCATTTATTTGGTCAGCTTCCTTATTTTGTACTGATGATTTATTTCTGTTCTGTTTTCCTTCTCTCTGTGTCTCAAGTAACTATTGCTTTTCACTCTTTCATTGAAGGCAACAACAAGAACATTCCTGAGGAGCAGCCACACGCAACTGCAGATGATGAAATGACTGAAGAGGAATGGACAAAGTATGTTCAAGAGCTCAACAAACATCAGGTTAGTGCAAAGTCAATCTGTGACTTAAGGACCAGCTCAGTGATGAATGTTGTGCATTCACAGAGGAATAGTTTCTTCTCCATGTACTTCAAATTCTGGTTTCAGACATACTTGCTTGAGTTGCATCTCTACCATACATTTCCGGGTCTGTAAATAAACTTTCCTGATAATGATTCCCATTTATCTGTATCAAGGTGAAAAACTATAGAATTATAGAATAGTACAGATTGCCAAATCATATCAAATAAGGACATTCAGCTTTGAGTTGATTAAAATTTGACATTCTTATTCTATTATTAAAGTGCAATGCAAGTTTTTACCTTCAAACTATAATGTTGTTTATATAAAAAGTGAAATGGAATGCAGGCAATAAATACTTTAAATTAATATCAATGGTCAAAATGATTTTTGTGTATCAAAAGCATGACAATGGCAATCTTTTCCCTCTGAATGTCATGTATTGAAAGTCTGAGACTTCATTATTGATTACTTTGTGTGAAACCAGCAATAACATGGCTGCTTCACATTGTAGTTGACTTTGAAATTCCATTGATCTGAATAAAAATTAATTTTAGGATTCAAGTACAACACATAGCCAATACTGTATTGTGCATTTAATGTGAGATGCTAAGGAGAGATTCCTGCTTCTACACCACCATTGCATTATATGCCAGATGTGTACTCTAAATAGTGATTCCTTGATAACAGTTGGTCTCCACTGTGCCCGTATATAAAGTTTTAAAATCCAAGGGGTAGTAATCATAATATGTAGTGCATATTAGTCTGCCATTCAGGTTAGGTTTGAAATTTACAATCACACTTGTATTTTTGATGTGATTAGCTTAATATTTTACCTATATTGAAAACCAATTGCTTGCTTTATGCAGAGTTAATTTATGTTTTGTTATTTCCGAGCAGGTGGCTCGCAATGGTACTGAGCTTATTTTTCCATTTAATTTTAGGAGACTGCTCAGAAGACTAAGAAGGCAAATGTTAAAGACATCTAAAAATGCAGCGATTGGCAGAGAAACAAAGTTGATTTTTTTCCCTCAACGTGTTTCTCTACATTCAGCCAACCAGAAAATACTTGGAACTTCAACAATCACTACTAAATATATACATACACATTACAAACAGTATTTTTGGGTTTTTTGCTGGGGATGGAGGGAGTCCTTGGTGTTATTCAAACAGACGTCTTATAAATGTACTGTAACATTAAAAAGAGCTAGCCATAAATGTTATACTGTTGGTTTCAGTTGCAATAGCTATATAGTCCTGTGATAGAAGATGGTGGGAAACGTCTCCACTTCTCTCCTCTTTTAGTTACCTATGTTCCTCTGCCTTGCACATACAACTAGAAGTGGAGTCTCCCTGAGAAAGCACTCCAGATCAAAATTCTAGATATTAAAGCTCTCCAGCAAGTCTAAACACATGTATGCAATTTGAACAGAATGATAGGATAAGATAAATGGTTTTTAAAATTAGAATACACAAAATTTGTGGATTTATGGTGATTTTATCTAATATAATCTTAGGGATATGAAGCTAAAGTTGTATTGTTCCTTGGTGCTCTTTGACAACCAAAGCCTTCAATAGACCTAGAATTGTGGTGTTAGGAAGAAAACATTTGGTGTTGGAAGTAAAAATAATAATCTAAAATATTAGTCTTCATGATATGTTTAATACATATTTATAATGTGATTGGAAAAAACTGCAATGTCTATGTGGTTGTGGCTGTGTCCCAGTTCAGAAACTTTCCAATTTCTTTTTTTGGTGGTTCTATCATCACAGTGGGAAGGAATTTTTACCTGCCTGACAATTGAATCTCTCTCTCAAGCAAACTTTGTGAGGTCAATCTTATTTTGTCCTTTTAAGAGGGCCTCTGTCTGTGCCATGGAGCACAGGGTGATGAAGAGAAATCAACTATTGCAAGTTTCTGAGTCTTATTGCAGTCTAAAGAAACCATTGTACTCCATGCAGAGAAAATCTATTTAACATGTAGAGTGGCATCAATCACCTCTCAGCCATTCCCCAGCGTGGGCCATTTTTAATATTTTAAAGACTTCTACCATCCCAAGCAAAACTTGATACAAGTAACATCCTGACGTTACCACCAGTTAGTGCTGTCATGCAAGTGATGACACATGACAAAATTTTATCATTACTCCAACATTTGCATCCAGCTGAATGTTTTTGGTTGTGGTCTTTGGTATCTGGCATTATTAGTTGGGATTAGAATTAGTGTCACCAGAAGATGTTACTCAGAGTTAGATCCACTCAAACTGTCTGTAGGTCATGCAGAGGAAACATAACTACAACCATTTCCACCCCCCCACCCCAAAAAGGTT